>VSMD01127177.1:0-41969 GCA_008750895.1 Mirza zaza
GAGGGGAGGGGAGGGGAGGGGAGAGGAGAGGAGAGGAGAGGAGAGGAGAGGAGAGGAGAAGAGAAGAGAAGAGAAGAGAAGAGAAGAGAAGAGAAGAGAAGAGAAGAGAAGAGAAGAGAAGAGAAGAGAAGAGAAGAGAAGAGAAATTGTTCAGTGTTTCTTGATTGTATAGCCTGGGTACACTCAGCTTAAGCTTAAGACTATTCTCAACCTCAGCCCTGTTCTAGACCCAGTGGATAGCACTTTAGCAAGTATTTAGTGTCAGCACAAATACAAAATAAAACTTTTACCCTGATTGGTAACCCATTACTATGAATTTTTTGTTTTAATCCTCATCACTGTATATCCTGCCACCTGTACATCGAAGGAAATAAAGCTCTTTCAATAGAAACATTGATTAAATAGATTGGGGTCCATAATCAGACCTAATTTAGGGCATGGCCTCATATGTTCTGATTAAAACATTATCTTATTCCAAGAACTTATTATCCCTTTTGTATTTTTGTATCATATTGAGGTATACTAATTAATCATAACTCAAAGTTACTTCCTCTGACTCCTGGCACATTATTTCCTATAATTTTTTTTCCTCCAAATTTCTGATGGAAAGTTGATCACACCTAAGATTAGCATAACTTATTTTATAGCCTTAACTATCTCTTGACAGTTTTTAACTATTTTAACTGGTCCAAGTAGCACTAGTATTTAGTACCTATAGGCTTTCTAAAAATAATTCTTAAACTAGATTTCCACAGATATTGGGATGAAATGTAGTTCAGTTTGCTACTTGAGAGTGAGGTAGGGGAAATAGAAAGATTTCCTTAATTTGATCAAGTTACATGTTACTGGATAGGTTTGAGCTGGCTGATATATACATCCTTGGAAAACATTCCCTCCCTCATTATGCAACTCTTATTTTGGTGTTTCGAGTTTAATATCTTTTTTGTCTCTGGCCTTATTCTAATAAGCTGGGCTTATTCTAATAAATGTTCTGAGCTAGTTCATCCCTGCTCCTTTGCACTATTGATCTAATAGTTGGGTACTGTCTTAGTCCATTGAGGCTATTATAATAAATACTGTAAACTGGGTGGCTTATAAACAACAAATATTTATTTCTCATAGTTCTGGAGGCTGGAATTGGTTCAAGATTCAAGTGTTAGCAGATTCTGTATCTGGTAAGGGCTCATTTCCTGGTTTACAGGTGTTGCCTTTTCATTACATCCTCACATAGTATAAGAAACAAACAAGCTTACTTGGGCCTATTTTATAAGGCACTAAACCCATTCACAAAGTTTTCACCCTCACGACCTAATCACCTATCTAAAGGCCCCACCTCCTAATAGCACTGCCTTGGGGATTAGGATTTCAACATGCAGACTTTGGGGGAGACATAAACATTCAAACCATTGCAGTCATGGTAAAAAAAATTAATTCTTGGCTCAGACATGGAGTAATAATTTTAATCTGCAGTACAGCTGAGTGCTGAATTATGAAGTCAAAAACCCCAGACTACAACTCTCACAAATATATAAAAGGAATGACCTAATTATGTTCATTCCAGAATGATGTCATATTTAAAGACTCATCATCAAACTGGCAAACATGGATTTGATTCTTTCATCCTATGTCTCTAAGGACTTTAAAGTGGCTCCATATCATGACCTTCTGGAGCACTTCCCCTTTTGTCTCTCACCAGTTCTCTTGCACTGAATATTTTATTTGACCAAACCTCCCCTACTCACTCTTTTAGTACAAATATTAACCTAACTGGCTCTGCTAAGTCCTTTCTTTCCTCTCACCTCAAATCTCCTCTTCCTCAACCACTTCTCTAATTTTGTATCACAAAAGTTAAGGAAACAGCCTGACTGGATTGAAAAAAAAAAGTCACTTCTACATGGAGGATGAAAAAGGGTAAAAACTGGATTAGGAAATATAAGGATTCTCTCTGAAGGCAACATATAACAAGGTCACTCTGTATAGCTGTGTAGGTTCTGCACTGCACAACTCTTCTGTGGGTTCTATTCACAAAGTACAATGTGAACTTAACAAATTTTATTCCTCCATAATCAGAGACTGGGCATGGTGGCTCACACCTGTAATCCTAGCACTCTGGGAGGCCAAGATGGGAGGATCGCTTGAGGCCAGGAGTTTAAGAGCAGCCTGAGCAAGAGTGAAACCCTGTTGTTAGGTTGGAACAAGGAAGAAGGGGAACAGGCGCTTTGTCTACAGGTTTCCATTGAGAAATAGATGATATTAGGAGATGCTTTGTCTACTAGGAGGAACAAATCGATCAGAAGGGGGACTTCCAGGAAGGAGCAGATAATGTGTCAAGAGGGCTTCCAAGGACTGAACAGATGTTTGGTCTATAATAAGGGAGTCTTCAAGGACTGACTTTCAGAAAGAGGTAGAAAGGCCACAAAATGGAGATATGATCAAGGCCACAAATTAGGGTCTCTGTAACATGTGTACAAGTAAGGTGATACTATCCTCAAGGGACCCACTCTCATTAACATAGTAAAAATCATGCCCACCAGGCACATGACAGTTTACAAATACCATGGCAACCCCCTGGAAAATGCCCTACAAGGTTAAAATGGGGAGGGTTCCCAGTTCCAGAAATTCTCCACCCCTTTCCAAGAAAAACCATGAATATTCCATGCCCCCCATGCACCCTCCTTGCTGCCCTTAACATAGGCAATCAGCATAAAAGGGAAAATCTTATTAAACTCAGGTCTCCTCCACTCACAAGGGTTGATCCATTCCTTCTCTGGAATGTACTATGATTTAATAAATTTTGGCACTTTACTTGCTTGCATCTCCTTGGTCTGCTCATTTGCTCCATCAACTTGGTATCAGTAACCATTCTTTGGTACTGGGAACCAAAAACGAGGGAACACAGACCTGAGATCTGGTCCCCACACCTGATACCATCTCTACCAAAAATAGAGAAAATTAGCTGAGAGTGGTGGCATGCATGCCTGTAGTCCCGGCTACTTGGGAGGCTGAGGCAAAAGGATCACTTGAGCCCAGGAGTTTCAGGTTGCACTGAGCTATGACAATGCCACTGCACTCTACCTGGGGCAACAGAGTGAGATTTTCAAGAATAAAAAAAAAATAAAAAAATTATGAGATTAGCAAGTGTCATTTGTTGATTCTTCATCTGTCTGACTCTGAAATTCATGCTTTTTATATCATGGCATGGTATATAATACTCAATTTTCTCATTTAAGTGTATAGTACCAAGTACTTGATAGGTGCTCAAGAAAAAGTTTTTAATTATACCACTGGATTAAATACTAGGTGTGATCTGCATTAAGGCATTCAAATTCCAGAGAAAGAGAGCTGGTCTTTGTCCAATGAAAGTATTTTCCTGGAGTTATTCTAGATATTTATTTTTTAATAAGAATGCTCTTTATTTGTACAAAGCATTATAATCTTCTCGACATTCTTCACTCATTTATCAACAAACTTTTCATTGTATTCATTTAACAAGTTAACAATGTCAAACTACGCTTCACTACAAGTTAAAAGCTAAGTGCAACTTAAAAACAAAAAAAGCACTTGGAGCACTGAAAGGAAAAGAGAAAAAAGGCTAAGAAAGTCCAACAGAAATACTTTAGAGGCACTTAAAGGAGATGGTTTAGGGGGAATTAGATTCTTAAACACCCTCAGATTTCTCTTAAGGTTCAGAGAGGTTTCACAAAATCATTTTTAGAAGGCATGAGGTTAGAACTAAGGAATCAGAGGAACTTGCAATTTGGGATATTAAGTAGGTAATCAAAGTTCCTAGGTTGACAGAAGACATAAGAAAAGGAGAGAGTGAAGAGTGAAGTAAGTGGGGATGGGGAACAGAAGAGAGGCAGAAGAGAGACAGAGAGCAAGAAGCACAGAGGGAGAGAGTTGTGCCTAGAGGAAATTAAGTTTGAAATTCATCATGAATTGAAGAATGAAAAGCCATAGTCACAAGTCTGGGATGGACTACAAGAAGAGAAAGCCTGGGATCTTATACCTTCCAGGAGGTGACAATAAATCCTAAAGCTGTACAGTAGCAGGCAGTGAGGTACGCCTAAGACTAAGCCACTTTGTAAAAGTTAAGACATTGGCAACCTTGTTGACTAATTCCAATCTACACTGCTGATTTAAGAACATAGGTACACAGAGTGCAGTGGCCCTGGCAGGTCTAATGTCTAAAGTCAACACAGAAGGGATCCAAGCCAAGTGGGTATAGAGAAAATAAAATTCAATTAATGCTACTGTCAAGTAAAGAGACAATGGAACAGAATCCATTATTCTCTCATAGCTTTTTAGTGATTTCCTAAAGCTTTTCCATTCTGACCAGTCTTAATAAGCTATTACTGCTAAAGATTTGTTGCACAAACATAGCCTGACCATGATCAAAGTCCAAATTTTTCCTGAGCCTTGCTGCCTCTGTGATATGGAACAGAGCAGGCAGCATGGAAGTTATTATTACTTTCTCAGGGTAGCCAGGGTACTGGGGATCAAAAACTATCCAACCACAGATAAAAGTAAACAAAAGTGATCAAATTGACTAATTTATTTAGCCATTCAGAATCCCTCTTGCCAAAAAGTCAGACTGAACAGGATTCTGCTACTCATACACTTTGAGTTTGTGAAGGCTGGTTTTGATGATAATTCCAGTCAGTTTTTATTTTGATCTTTTCACACACTTCTACCTAAGACTACTCTCCCAGTAGGGAAATGCTTCACGGAAACACATTTCAGAATGTCACCTTCCAAGGTGCCGCAGTCTTCCACCCTATTTAGTTGTCCACTTCCTTCTCTTCTTCATCCAACCTTTCCTTGTTTTCACCATTGTCCTCAGCCCTGCTCTTCTGAATCTGGCGGGGTTTTTTGTTTTGTTTGTCTTTGTCCTTCTCCTCTCGCTTTGAAGTTTCCTTCTTGTCTCTCTGCTCCCGCCTATGTGCTTCCAGAGCTTCTTTTTACGGGTTTATGAACCACCAGAACTCCCTCTCTTTCAGGGCTAGAGCACATCACTGCGCTCCCCTTTCATAACCAAGTTGTTGGCACAGGACATGGCCTACAGCATGAAGATACTGGCGGTGCGGGACATAACGCTCGGGGCGTCCTTAGAGATGCTGACACCGGAGAGCCTCTTTCATGTTCCTGGTGAAGATGGCGTTGGGCATGCTGAAGTCGAACGGGCTGCTCCGCCATTGCTGCCTTCAGGGCTGAGCCTCTGCCTCAGGCCTCCTCCTCAGGCGGCTTCCTCATCCGGACTTCCTGCTTCCTGTCGCTCTGGTCTGACCCTCCAAGGCTTCCGTCCAGCCCTGCACTGCCAACACCGTGTCCCACAGTGCCCTTCGCGCAACAGCCTGCTTCCTCCCCACCAAACCACGCCTCCACCTTACATGGCCCGTGCATCTGAGCCCTCCCCCGAGATGGTTTTGGCCAGCTGGGGCTTCTGTCCTCCTCCACCTCACCCTTCACGTCCCTCCTCAGCCCTGTTCCCCTGCTTCGCGCCATCGCTGCTTCTGGAATCCGCTGCATAATGTAAATAAAGTGTTTCATTTAAGTCCTGCAACAAGCCGGAAGAGAAGGCAAATTTGCCGATTTTACAGTGAGGGGATGAAGAATCAAAGCGGTGGGCAGCAGGGAAATGGTTGTATCAGGATTTGAATCTTGTTCAGAACCCAAAGTTTGTGTACTCTTTTAGATGAACTAAAAGGAAATATAACCAAGCTTACCACCCTTTGAATGTTTGCTAAGAGACAAATACAACATTTTTAATAGCTAAAGTGGTTTCTGCGGTCACATCTGTTGATTTCCTCAGTACCCTAGCTGAAATCGCTAGTTTTATACTTTGGCATATAAAGCAATAGCTATGAAACTCTGGGCTGTAAGTGCTACCTCAAAATTTTATATACACCAGATCTTTAATGTGCTCATAAAGAATATCATATAGGTCATACCTGCCAACAATGCAGAGATGCTAGGAATCTTGAAGTTTAGAAATTTCGAAAAATTTTGAAATGCAACCTGAATTAATAAACATGATCTGCTAATTAATAAACCATTATGTAAAAAAATTAGTAACAGCATTTTCAGATACTCTTGAGTGTAAAAAGCAAAGTGATATGTCTAAATGAGCATCACAAAGTTCTGATTTCCTGGATTCAAGTCTGAGTTCTGCCAATTTAATAACCAACTAACCTTGAGCAAGTTGTTTAATCTCTCAGAGTCTCAGCTTCCTCATTTGTAAAATGAAGATAACATTTCCCTGAATGTGTTATACTAATATACAGCATTACCAAGGATGTAATTTTAATTTATTTACTTGCTGCTACACTTTTGAATCAATTCCTGTGCTGGTTCTATGTCTCATCCTCCCATCTACATAAAATAACTTGTTTACTTTTAAAAGACAGCAGCTTCCTCGAGGTTGTACAATCACGCACCTGACAAGACTTTCTTATCCAGCAGAATTGAATAGGGAAGAGAGTTTTAGAAATAGTGTAGCTTCTATTTTCCTCTCATTTTTGTTTTACTATGAAGTATGAAAATAATTTTTGAATTTGTTTTGTTAGTGATTTATTTTGAGTATCATTATGATGTGAACTTAGATGTCTCCATATTCAGCCCCATCCCAAGAATGTATTACTACAACTATTGCAAAAGAACTCAATGTAATTGTGTTCATTGTATAACCCAACTTATTGATACACACTTATAGTATTATATGAGAATATTTTAATATTTTCCTGGTACTCTTTTTCCCCATCTAAATTATTTTAAATATTTTATGAAGATTTCAAGACTGATTTTTTTTTTTTATTATACTTTCAAATCAACATTTCCTGCCACCCACCTCGGACTATGTCCCAAATTTTCTTCTGAAAGATAAATTGGAAAGAGAATTCCATATATAGAAATCATATGCAATTAACTTTCTTAAGAATTTTTTTTATCTGTCCCATGTGAGCCTAATTGACTTGGTAAGGTTTGGGCTAATAAGGCTGGGGAATCATTCTTACTTTCTTGTTTTCCACAAACCATCTAAACCTCTTGCTGTCTGAATATTTGTATCCCCCTAAAATTCATAGGTTGAAATCCTAACCCCAAAGGCAATGGTGTTAGGAGGTGGGGCCTTTTGGGAAATAATTAGGTCATGGGGGCGGAGCCCTTATGAATAGTATTAGTGCTCTTATAAAATAGGCCCAATTAAGCTTGTTAACCCCTTCCACCATGTTAGTACATAACAACAAGTTACCATCTGTAAACCAGGAAATGAGCTCTCACCAGACACCAAATCTATTGGTACTTGGATCTTGGACTTCATAGCTTCCAGAGCTTTCAGGAATAAATGTTTATTCTGTGTAAACGACCCAGTTTATGGAATTTTCTTAGAACAATCCAAATGGATTAAGACGAAATTGTTAACAAGGAGTCAGGATGTTGCTTTAACAAATATCTAAAAATGTGGAAGCAGTTTTGGAACTGGGTAATGGGTAGAGGCTGGAAGAGTTTTCTAGGGCATGCTAGAAAAAGCTTACATTACCATGGAAAGACCATAGAGGGAGATGCAAGACAGGGCCCAGAAGAAGAGAGGGCTATAGAGAAAGTCTCAGTCTTCTTAAGAAAATGTAAGTGATCACAAACAGAATATTGATGAAAAACAGGGGCAGTAAAAACCATTCTGATGATGTCTCAGACAAAAATGAGAAACATATTAGTGGACACTGGAGGAAAGGTGGCCTTATTATAAACTGTTAAAGAACTTGGCTGCAATGTATTTACATGTTCTAGTTTTTGAAGAAGGTAGTATTTGTGAGTGATAAAATAGGATCTTTGACTAAAGAAATTTCTAAGCAAAGTGTTGAAGGTGCAGCTTGGTTTCTCTTTAATGCTGATAGTAAAATGCAAGAACAGAGAATGACTCTAAGATGAAATTTTTAATTGAAAGAGAAGTAGAACTTAAAGATTTGAAAAATTCTCGGCCTATTCATATTTTTGAAAATGAGAAAGCATGTTGGGAAGCAAATGCCAAAGATGTGGCCAATCAACCACTTGGTAAAGAGATTAGTATGGGTAGGCCAGATGCTATTCATTAAGATAATGGAAAAATGACACCAAAGGCATTTTGGAGATTATCAGGGTTGTCATTCCCATCACAGGCCAAGAGAAGACAGTGACTTCAAAGGGAAGGCCATGGGTGCTCATAGAACATTAGCACTTGATGCCCTGTGCCCATCAAGGCTCTGCTCACTGCAGTCCATCATGGCACTCCTCGGCCACCCCTGGTGTGGCTCCGGTGGGTCCTGGTGTAATGTGTGCTACTCTCAGCAAAGCTGTGGGGGCATGCCTATCTCCACCTAAATTTCAAAAGATGCTTCAGAGACCCATGGAGTCCGGGCACCTGGGAGATAAGGTTCTCCTCTATACTCCAGATCATTAGACCTGTAGGTGTGCAATTCCAGTCCAGGAGAGCCTCAGGCACATGATCTAGGCTCAGAGCTGCTGCAGGGTGAAGCCGCTGCAGAGTACTGCCATGAGGGATGGAGCCACCAAAAGCAATTGGGGCAGGGTGAACACCCCAGTGGGTCTCAAGGAAAATACCTCTGCCCCAGTGGGCCCAAGAGAGCAGAGCCTCTAATCAAAGATTATTCTCAACTTAAGTTTTTGGACTTACCCGGAACTGTGACCTCTTCCTTCTTTCCTATTTCTCCCTTTTGGAATGGGATTGTCTATATTATACCTATCTTACCATTGTATTTCGCAAGCATATATTATAACATATTTGATTTCATAGGTTCACAGATGGAAAGCAATTTGCCTGAGAATGAATGGTACCTTGAGTCTCAACCATATCTGATTTAGACGATATTTAGATGAGACTCTGGGCTTTAGCCTTTTGAGTTGATACTGGAACACATTAAGACTTTTGAGGCCACTGGGATGAAATTAATATATTTTGCATGTGAGGACATGAATTTGGAGGGGCAGGGGAAGAATGCTGTGGTCTATATGTTTGTTTCCCACCACCACCCCCACAAATTTGTATGTTGAAATCCTACCCCTTAAGGTGATGGTATTAGGAGGTGGAGCCTTTTGGGACATGATCAAGTCATGAGGGCAAAGTCCTTATAAATGAAACTAGTGAAATAATAAAACAGGCTCCTGGAAGGAAACTCATTAACCCTTTGCACTTTGTGAAGAAACAGCAAGCAGCTGGCAATCTGCAAACCAGAAGAGGATCCTTACCAGAAACTGACTATGGTGACAACCTGTCAGACTTCCTAATCTCCATAACTGTGAGAAATAAACTATGTTGTTTATAAGTCACCCAGTTGGTAATGTTTTGTTATAGCAGTCTAAACTGACTAAGTACCTATTGATGGTACCTCTTAAATATGTCTGTAAATATACCCACTCTAACTGTTTCAATTCTGCACACCATTGCCACCTATTTTATTTAAAAATTAGGCTCTTAATTGGTCTTGACTCCAGCCATGCCTTTCTTCAATCAAGGCAATATTTCTAAAACACAGACATGATTTCAAACTCTGTTTCAGTGCCTCAACTTTATCTTTAGGATTAAATATACTTTCACATGGTATTTAAATGCTTAATATTCTCTGATTTAATCTCTGGCTTTCTTGTTAACTTCAACCTTTCTCCTTCCTTTCACAATCTGTGTCCTTCTCCAGTGGCACTAAACACTATCTAGTTCCTGTGCTTTAACATTGCCCTCAAAAATACCTCATGCCTATCTCTTCCCTTGAGCTGTGTAATACTTACTTCTCAAGGATGAGTTCATTTAGATTTTCCCTCCTCTGGGAAGATTTCCCTGAACTTCCTAGGCTGGCTAGTTGCTATTTTCATGCATTATATACATACCCACCTCATAGTGCTTATTTAGTTCTCTGTCTACCCACAAAACTATAAGCTCTAAGTCATATCCCACTAGGGGCTATATCTCCAACTCTTAGAGTAATGCTCTAATTTCTAAACATCTAGATATCTTCTACATATCTAGGTATCTATCATTTGCCCTCTGGTTTTCCTCAACACCATTAAAACCTTGCCCTATGTCCGGGAGACTGATCTACAAGGACTGTATCAATGGGCTCCCCTGCCATGACTTTCAATTGGCTACTGCTATAAGGAGGTCCTGGTATGAGATGAGAAAGAGCATAAGGATGGCGTGTAGGGGCTGGATTCCCTACCTGGTCACCTTGGATCCACTGCATCCCTCCACTAAGGGCCACAGCTCATCCCAGCTTTTTTTTCCAGGATCTGGCAACCTTTTTCTCCCATTTCCTCTGCAGGTCTGCAGGTGGTGAACAATAAATATTTATTTAATTAACTTTAATTGAATCACTGTGAATAAAATACTTTTTTCCCTGGTGGATATATTTTCTAGAGTAAAGAAAATAAATGAGTTTTCTCATGTCTGACTAGCCATTAATTGACCACTGTATAAGGCAATGTTTCCCATACTGCTTTTGATACTCAGGTGCTACACAAAATAACATTTTATATTTTAATAATCATTTATTTGAATATGTAGTAGGCAAACTTAACTAGCCTATCAAAACAATGATTTTATGGGTATTATAGAGTAATACACATTTTTCTTTTAGGATACAAGTAAAATATGTTAATTTAAAGAAAAATATTAATAAGGTACTAATAAGTAAATATAATTAATAAGTAAATATTATTTACTTAGTACCTACAGCAACAAATATGTCAAAACTAAGGGCATGTTATGTGATTGTCTGGAATTTAGAAAGCAGAGAAGGAGGATTTTGAGAATACATCTTATTCATGCAGAAAAGGTTGTGATTGATTAATGATGTCTGCCACAGGCATTGAAGGAGCAAAAAAGTACACATGCCAGGTGTGTGTCATGTCTAGAATTTAACACTTCGTTATACATTGGTAATCTGGGCGAGTTCTAATATCGTGCCTTAGCTGTTCAATTGGAACTGGGTATCTTAAAATAATGCTGCCAAGGTAGAAGAGGATACATTTCTGCTTTTGCACACATCCATCTGTTCCTCTCACTCCAAAAGTTGAGCTGAAGCTCATTCAACTGCCCCAACTGGCACAACTATTCTTTTAAATTATTTGATCCCAACAAAATAACAAAGACCTTGAAAGGGTTATCAGTGGTATCATTATAATTGTGTGAACAGAAAAACTACTACTTCTATCTTTGGAGTCTACAACTAATGACATTGTATGTTTATACTTTTGACTCTCATGAAAAAATCTATAGATTGTTAGAATCATTATTATAGTGGTACGGAATGTGAGAAACTTGGGCAACTAAATATTTTATAGGAACTGAATAATTAAAACCTAATTCCATGGCTATTCTCCTGGGTGGTGACTGGGTTTATGTCTTTAGGCACACCATACTGGGAGTGAAACATTTAGTAGGTCTAATTCTGCAGAGACAAGTATTTTATTTACTTATATATGTATAATTTATACCTCACCTGCTTCCCAAACATGTGTTACATCAAAGAAAAATAATAATAATGTACACTTGATTGGTTTGGGGAGCACAATAACAAGCTGTATTAATTAATTGTACTCAGTATTTCCATCCTGTTTAATCTGGCTATGATCACCCAAAGACTGCCACAGTTTAATGAATCTTAGAGTGCCTCCAGATGAATAAAATAGTTGAATGAAATGCTTAAAGTTAAAAACAACAGCAACAACAACAACAACAAAATACTTTGAGACCTGATTGGTCCAGTTAACATGTCTACACTGATTCAATCCACTTAATAATTCCAAATATTCTATTTGTCAGTGGGAAAAAGCTCCTACACCTTAGGAGTTCAAAGGGTTAAAGTAGGGGTTCCCCCACCCCCACCTCGGGTGGTGAGGGTAGGAGCAGCTAGGGAGTGAATACCAATCCAAAACACTAGAAGTAGCTCTGGTTATGTAGTTGTCCAATTTCTTATTGTAGCCTAACCTATTTAGAAGAATAAAATCAGCCACAGCTGATGCTATGTTAAAAGACATAAGCTTAGTTTCTTAATGCTTATTACTCCATGTAGAAATCCATTTCTCTCTTTGCTGTCTCTTTAGGAAATCTTTGTTTAATAATGCTCAGTAAATTAGGCCTCCATAGGCTTGGCTTTATCCTACCCTGCCAGTTTCTTTCCCTTTCTGTACCTCTGTAAAATATCTGCTTAGAGTCTCTGATTTGAAATGTTAATTAAGGTGGGCCTGGCCTCAGGTTACAGTGTACATCCCTTTTTACATGCAAAGGAGATATGCTAACTAGGTTACTTAGAATCTAGAGGCCAAGAGGGAGGCTTCCAGAAGACAACAAAAGTCCATGAAGAACCGGGCACTTCTCAGCAAGTCTCAAAGAAGCAATCGGTAAGACTGTTGGCTGAAATGGCTATCTAGTATACAGAGGTGTCTGATGTTAATTTGGGCCACGTTTTTCCTTTTGTAATCTCTTAAGTTTCTGTCCAGTTAATCAGTGAACATAGATATAAAATGATTTAATTAGATAGTCAAAAAAAGCCAGATATGTGAATAATTCTATCTACAGATTTCAGACCGGTAAATAATGTGTGAATCTATTTGAATTCAAGATGATGATCTTAAGATTTTAAGGTTTTCAAGTGAGATATTCATGTCAAATCATCTGGGCCACCCTGAAAACCTGGAGATGATGCCTATGTTACACTGAAAAAAGGGTGTGTGGGTTTCTGTATGCATTGTGATTGTGAATATGTAGGTGTGAATGTGTATGTTTAGAAATCGTGTGTATGGGATTGTGAATGCACTGCATACACAGCTCTTCTAGCAAGCAAGATTTAGAAAGGGAAAATCTACATTTGAAAGCAAGGACACTGTAGATGTTAACTTTAAATCATGTAAGATGTAGCACAAAGAAATAAATTAATATTGTTGTGCAAAAAGTACCCTAAATTAGCCTCCAGAGACATGAATTGCAAAATAAATGCAAAAGTTATACCTTTAATTACTGGTGGTAGAACCTTTGAGATTTTGAAACATTTATTTGTATAAATCACTTTCATAGTTATTATGGAAAGTATTTTTCAAACTCTTTTGATTATAGTGTTGTAGAGGAGAAATACTAGTTTCATTATTCTCATACTTGAGATGTTTAAAATTTTCCCTTTTATTAGCATGAACACATTTCATCTGAAGAGCTATAGAGGATAGTCTTTCAAGTACACACACAAACAGTATTTAGCAAGAAAGATTTTCTCTTGGAGGTCAATCCTAACTCCCTTTTTCTTTTCTTCCCAATAAAACAGTCTTTCTTCCTTGCTTTAAAACAGGAGTTCATTGTGATGAACTACATGCCCTCTAATGTCATCATAGCTGCTGTAGAATCATTCAGTTTTTAAATATAGTGGTCAACCATGTATTTTCAGTTTTTCTTAATTCTTAAAAGTTAACTAGCCATCCCTTTCATGTAATGGCAGTGAAAATAAAACATTTGAATGAGTTAAATGATTAGTATTTTAGACAAATGTATGAGCAAAAGAGATAATATAAAACAACCAGTGACAGAGGAGAACTTGTGCTTTTTACTCCCTCTCCTCTTATAAAGAATAACTTGGTAAAATAAATAAATGAATAAAGGGTGGTGTGTGTGTGTGTGTGTGTGTGTGTGTGTGTGTGTGTATGTGTGTGCGTGCATGTCTTTGTGTATAGCAGGGGGCTCCCAAAGAAAGGTGAAGGAGGGCTAGGATGTTTATTACATTAGCAATTGACATATCACACTGATCCGCTCAGAATGCTGCTCTCAAAAATCCATTTTGTTTAAATATACAGTTTCAGCCCACAACCAGAAAAAAAGAGCCCTATTTTGGAATTTCTTAAATGTTTCTTTTAAAAGAAAGAAATTAGAGCAATTTGGAGAAGTGTAAGTGATGGTTTTTGACACCTGAAGAAATGCAAACTAATTTCTGACTGAAGTTCAGAATTATTTTCTTTTAAAGTCCTTTAAAAATATTTCTTCCTTACTGTGTTATTTAATGAATAGCATGTTTTATGCAGCTAGCATGAATCTTTGCTTAACTTCCTGGCCACTGCTGATGATGTAATATAATACTTTCAACTGAGTTAGAGGAAATAAAATTCAGCAGCCTATTTAGTTTGTGACTGTCAAGAGCCTTCCCTTCCTATTCTCCAAAACCAAAGTTTAGTGCATTTAAATAAGACAGGTAGGTAAGAGCCAGAAATTATGCTTTGTTTGATGATGTTAAAAATACATCATCACTACTTTGCAAAGTATCATTAGTCAAAGTCAATAATTCTTTGTTTGATATATAGTAAAATAAAGTCAGTCACAACAATTGTCATAGACTGTGTACATCAACACTACTATCACTTTCCTTTTGGAAGTTACAGGGAAATCTCATTCCAAAGTAGGCCACATTAGCAGAATGTATAAGCTTACTTTCCCTTCCCTGGCTTACACTGACTCGTTAGGTTATTACTTTCCCAGCCGCTGATAATGATATAGCTAGACTATTCCACTTTACAAAAAATATTTAAATAAAGTTTCTTCAAGCACAAATGAGATGCAGCATATTTACATTTTTATTTGATGAAGCCTGTTCCTGCTATCTTTGTTCTTAATTTGGTCTCAAAAGAATTAGCACTAAGAGGAAAAATAGTCTGTAAATATGTATGAAATCAAATATAGAGGGTAAGCTAAAAGGTATTGACTGCCAACAGAGCTTAGCTGCAGGAGGCAAAATTTTCTCCATAGTTTTCTTCTTGGCTGGAAACACATTGCCTTCTATCTAGATTATTTAATCCTCAAAATGCACATCAAAGCTTCTCATCAGGTGGCACATGTCTTTATAGGCAGTTGAATGTCAAAGATCTAGCTTAAAGATTTTTGAAAAATGTAAAAACATAATAGATCCCAGATAATAACACAGCAGTGGAGCTCCTGTCCTATTCCTTCCAGCAAAGTACCAGCATCACAGGCTGTGGCTAATCTCTATGGCAAGGGGAAGAGCACATTCTGCTGCCTGAGAATGTGTGACATCTGTCCAACCGCTAGAAATGAAATGCGTAAACTGGGTTCCAGACCAATATTAGCTTGCTAGCAATCCCAATCTTACTCTACACCTGTGGCTGAGGAGTGCTCTGAGCCATAAATTCTGTCCTGCACTCATGCCCAATTAGGCAGTGGAACAACTTATGCAAAAATCTGTGAGAGGCATTTTCTGTCCTTCTATGTGAAGCAAGACGTAGGCTTCGGCACTAGCTCTCCCCTTTTAGGACTCATTTTTCAATCGTTGGCAAGGACAAATTACTTGTAATGATTACATCAACTCCTTTAAATGATTATATCATTGTGAGTTTAGTTTAAAAGCCCTTTAACACATTTATTTTTGCACTTCAAATGTTGGCTTCTGTGTTAGAGAGACAGCCCAGCATATGGAAAGAGACAAAAGCCTCTATATTAGTTGGAATATGCCATACACAGGGGACTTGGGGGTGTGGAAGGTCACATGGTAGGTGTAATAGAAACTGCCTGAAATAGTTCCACATGGGGCTCAGCATTATATTCATTTATATGAAGGTGTTTAGGTGAGTAAGAGCTAAGCCTTTGTCTTATCGAAAGACATTACAAGAGGTTAACTCATAGTTCTCATTCATACCATACCATCATCATCATCCACTATCTGTCTACCTCTTAAAGGAAAATGCCTGCATGTTTGTTTGTATTTGAAAAAATTCTCTGGTTTTTAGTTTGCTCACAGAATAGTCTCTCACAGATTTTTCAAATAGAGGAAAGAAAATTAGAATCTCTGATGAATGCCAGATATCAAGCACCTCCCCCCTTAATTATGCTACCCGAAGCCCCTTACCATAATCTGCCCAGCAACAAGGCACTTCCAGCTCCCTCTGGGGAGAGATCATTATAGCGTATTAATTCAAGACTCCTAGTGATCTGAAACACCATAACACCACATAACGGTTGTATTAAATGCATTATTTAAGTCTGTCAAGTATTTGGGGATGCATTTTGGCATAAAGGAACTACATAAAATAAAGTTTTATTTTATTAACAGAATCATATGGGAGAAATAGGCCATGATGTTCCAGGTGCAACTTTAAGCACGGCTCCACATTTTGGCCAAAGACTACTTTTTGTTCTCCCCTGTTTTCCTCACTTGTCTGTCTAATTGCTTTCTAATCCTTACCAGGAAAGGAAAAACAGGTTGAATGTTTTTGTGGTCCCTTGATGTTTTGGATACTGTGGTGATTTATAACGAAAGTGTTTCCACAATGTTTTGTTCCTTCTCCCTCCAAACACTATTATACAAAAGACAAAGGGAAGAAGAATGGTTAGGAAGCCTTGTGGATGACAGACACCATCATTCTCACACTGGTGGCTATTTGCATCTCTGCCCAGCTTGAAAATGTTGTCTGTTGTGCCAACACAGCTTCCTTACTTGTAAAAAACGCTGCTCTCTGTTGGAGGGCTCAGAAAGATATTCTTCCTACAAAATCCCCTTACAGAACCTCCAATCCCTTTGGGGCATATTCTGCCGGTTTACGGTAGCAATGAACTGTCATCGGTTCCTCCATGGTCTGTGAGATTGGGACCCGTAGAAATGGCTATGACCGTCACTTTTCTCTTTGGGGATTTGCCCTTTTTTCAATTGGGTGGAGATTGAGACTGAGCTTTGTTACAGAGAATTATCCTATGGCAGTGGGTTGGGGAGATAAGTCTTTGTGGAGACATAAAACACATACAGACAAAAGTGTGAAAAATTGAAATGACAAGGTTGCTGGGGTGTTGTTTCTTAAGTTCGGTCAAATGTTCAGACATATAGGAAGTAAGGTACTCTTTGGCTCGTTGCTGTGTTTGAAAGTGAATCAATATTCCATGTTTCCAGAGTGGAGGTGCTATCTGATTATATCATAGATACATATTTCAAACACATATTTCAAATTCAGTATGCTAGACCTTACATTACCTTAATGTATATAAATAATCTTTGTCTGCTTTGATTTTGGTATGATAGAGAATAAGATGGATGCCAATTTATAAGAAGCGGGGCAGAGGAATCAAATGAAAGCCAAGTTTCTTGCTATCTATTGTTATAGTAATTGTATGATCTACTCTATGTAATTAATACACATCAGCATCAATAGAGGCTCTAAAAAGAACAGATGATATTTGTGTCTTAATATCTGATCTGACTATTTTGTCTCTGGCAGAGATAATATTCTCATTTAATTTGAATAAGACTTTTACATCTATAGAATTCAGGTTTAAGATTTCTAAAGTCCATATGAAATGAACTTATTTGCTGTGCATAATGTGTTAAATATTAAACAACAACAACAAAAACAAACTATAAACAAAGCATTCAACATCTTCATCTTATATAGAGAGAAGTATTTACTATCTGCTTTACCTACTGGTATATCTTAGGGATTTTTAGAAAGAGGATCTGTAGAGTAATATAATTGACCTATTAGACATGGTTCAGAGGTTGTGGTTTTATTATTCCTTCACTACTAGTGAATTTGTTTTTCTTCATAAACATGATTTGAGTACTGTTTATTATGATTTCAAAATTCACTAATTCTAAGTGTCATTATTAAGTGCCATAGGTGTGATATTTTTTAGTTGCCTTATTTTACAGAAGCAGGGTTTTTAAAAAACAAGAGTAAAATATAGCAACTATCCTCCTGAAAATCCAGAATTTTATTTTACACAAAAATTCAGAGAAAAAACTGAGTGTAGATATATGTTTAAATAAAAGATAAATTTTTACAACACACTGGAACTGTTTCTTTTTCAAAAAGATAAATAATGGAATTATATCTAGATATTAATAAGATTGAGTGCACACATGAACTTTCTAGTACAAATGTAAGACGAGCAAATAAAAATAGCTATTGGAATAAAAGCCATTTTAAAGCACATTATTAGAATACTATTTTCCGAAAAATTTTAAAATTTTCTATTCTATAAACTTTCTACCCTTAAATCTATTCCAACTTGAATAATTTTTGAGTGACAGAAATTATATTTAAAACCGTTTTGTCTTTTTCTGAACTTGATAGTCTGAAATCTGAGAAGATCTAGGTTCTAATCCTGGCTTTTTCATAATTTGCTGAGTACTAAGGCAAAACATTAACCTCTCTGGACTTAAGTTTTCTCTATTTTAACTTTAGAAGGTTAAAATTAGAATTTCTAATTTTTTTTCTAATTCTCACATTATATGACTCTTCGCTAATTTTTAAGAAGGTAATCTTTTGGAAAGGATATTGTTACCTTAAATCCTACTGTAAAGGATTCTGCAATATTTTAGCAGTACTGTGAGCCTCTTACTCTCCTAATACGATAACATTACAGTGTTGCCGAATCATCTCAAATTGAACCAAAATGAAAAGATGTATACCTATTATATTCAATGTCAGAAAAAAATGGACATTTACCTCTTTTTTTGGTATGTTTTAAGGATTCCCATTAATTTAATTTTATGATATTATGATATCTATTTCACAATATGCTAAATCATTAATGAAGTAACTTTTTATGACAGTTAAGTTGAATATTTTAATTAAAAGCTATGGCAGATCCTCATTTAAGACTTAAATTTCCTTAGTAAGAGTTTTTTGTTACATACTTTAAAATATTATTTATCTAGTTATATATTATATATTTTAGTTTTTATTTACATATAGCCAGTAGAACATACAAAATATGTGAAATAGGAAAGTCAAAACAAACAAGAAAATAAAATTCATTTGGTCTTGATTGATTAATACTTATTAATTCCTACCCAATAGGAGAAATTACTGTTGGGTACTCTGGTAGAAACTAGTAATACAAGCAGTTTGTATCCATTATTTATTATATCCTGGACTTTTTACATGCACTATTTTAATTAATTCACAAAGCAACCTCACGAAGTACTACTAATATTCCACTATGCAGATGAGTCAACTAAAATGCAAAGGGATTGAATTACCTACCCAAGATCACACAACTAGTAAGTGGGATGCCCAGGGTACCATCCATGGCCTGAGCTCTGAATCACTCACCTCTAACACAACTTCATCGAGTTCGGAAAGGGTCCGCCTTTACTAAAGGAGAGAGACACATTCCCAACTATCAAAAATCAAATGGGTAAAGTTCTTTAATGGAGGCGTGGGTAA
Source organism: Mirza zaza (assembly GCA_008750895.1). NCBI lineage: Eukaryota > Metazoa > Chordata > Mammalia > Primates > Cheirogaleidae > Mirza > Mirza zaza. Next base: position 19,195 of record VSMD01127177.1, read on the forward strand.
ATTTTAGGAAGCTAGAGGAAGGAAACGTGTGTGTTTGTGTGCATGCATGTGTGTTTGTATGTGTGTATGTGGTGTATTTTAGCAGTAGGAGTGGAGGCATTTATTTTTTTTTTGAAACTCAAATACCCACATCCTTGAGAAAAATCTCATTGTTGTTGAACACCAGTATTACACCCCACAATATAACTTGCCTTGTTTCCAGGAGTGTGAGCGGGACTATATAATGTGGATAGCACAGGCTAGAGTTGATTCTACTGAATTTGCCTGTTGCCCAATTATGCAAGCAATAGTAGTTCTACCTGTTTCTCTCTTACGACTTGGCGACATTTACTAGTTCCTGGCTAGGAGGTTAAACTTAAGTTTTACCCAGAATTTGTCACAAGGAATAATTCGAAGATGTGGGGCAAACTGACAACATTAAAATCTTCTTCCTTTCCCCACTTTTCTGAGTTGCATTTTCTGAGTTGCATGAATCTACTGGAGGAATGTACTGTAAGGTTTGTTTCATAGGCCAAAATATCCACTTAAACTGTGTTTTTTTTTTCTTTTATGCTTCTGGTTGTCACAATTCCTGTGGAACTTCCTTGGTCTTTTTGAACAATTAGCCAAAATGAAATTGGAAACCATGATTGCTTATGGGAACCTTATTTTCTGCTATTCTAAGGACTCTCATGATTCCTTTATATTATTGTTTATGACATTCAGATTAAGCAAAGGAAAATAAACATTAAATCATACATATTTTCATTTGTTTATATCCTACTTTTAATACTATTGACAAGTGGATATTTGGGCTATGAATGTTTCCTTTCCTTAGCCATGGAAAGTTAATTTCCAATTTTTTCTCCCATTCAGTTTTTTTCCAAGCCCTACAAAGTCTTAATCCCTAGTCATACATTATTATTGCAGAGGACAAGTTCTATTCCTGTGTCTTAGTGTAGGGACTGAGTCTGTGGAGAGACAGCTCTCTAACTTCAATCTTCTCACCTGAGACTTGCATTCAGCTGCAGCTGAGAAATCTACACTTCCCTTGAATGTAGGGCAGTAGAATACAATCCTATCTATGGTACTCAGAATTATTGGGTGGACAATGTAACTTTCTTTTTTATTTTCACACTTCCAGCATGATGAAACAAAAAATGTTCATATAAACATATGTGATATAAATATGAGGGCTCATGTAAAATACTGGCATTTGAAAGACAGCCAAGTCTCTTTTATGGTACTGCATGTTTCTTGCCTCAGATAATGTATCCCCCTTCAAATACAGAACTATCTGGATATAACTCCTTTACATCTAAGAGTAAAAACACCTTGTCTCCTCTCTATACCTTTATTTTAAATAAGAATGAATTGATTTACCTATGCAAATTCTTTTTGGCTCTCTAGCTCTATATTCCAGTTTCCCAGAAATACAAATATACCAACATTGAGGGTATCAAAGGTGAATTTGTAGGAAAGATGATCTTGTTACTGTGAAGAGAAGAGCTGACAAGAGACAATACAGCTTAAGCCAGTTGCATCAGATGAAATAATTTAAAAAAACAGTTGCTAACTAATCAGCTTGGATTCTTTTATATATATATATATATATATAAAGGAAATTGTAACTAGAAAGAGTATAGAACCTCTGTGAAACTTCAAAAGCTACAGCTGGCTGGAGAATGTACAGTCCCCTGAGACTGTAGAATAAAAACCTATAAATGCACTCTCTAAAGTCTTTTCTCCTGACCTCATGCCAAGGTTAAGATAGAAGATTTTTTTTTTATGACTTTGAAACAGAGTTAAGGTGAAAGAATTTGATGAAAACAGATGAGAGGCCGGGACCCTTTCCATTACTCAGGGGAAGAACTTGAGTAGAGGCCAACTGCTGGTTCTCCCATCTGCATTTTGAGTTTGTGTTGTGAATACTGTGCTTGCACCTTTAACTGTGGCAGTTACGTATGCAAATCAGTGAATTCTGACCAAGATCCAAAAGGGTAAAATGCCAGAGCAAGCACTATGTGGAGCTTCACATGTTTAGTTTACAGCCATCTCTTCTTCAAAGCGGCCCTGTCCTCTGCCCTTATCCGAAATAAGTGCCAGGAAAGAAGAGGCAGAGATTTGTGAAAAACAAAAAATACTGCTACTAAATTTCAATAGAAGTTAAAGAATATTCAGTAAAGTTCTCTCTTTGAGGCTGTTTGTGCACAGTGTAACACATGCATGGATATACTTCATTTCATTCGGAATGCTGTGTGTTAACGATAAAATGCTTACAAAGAAACAATATATTTTTATCCCATTCTGAACAGTATTTGTCACTTTTTCCTCTTTTCAACTGTTTTAGTTTGTTCTGAGTCAGTAACAATATATCAATAACATTTTTTTTGAAAGTTCACTAGAAGAAAGCTTTAATGATGTAAATTTTCGAGATGTACGTGTTCTTTTAGATTCTAAATATCTTCCTTAAAAAAAGCAAAACAGTAATTGTCCCAAACTTTGGCTTTTAAAAATATACCTTTGCCTGTGTAAACTATGTTATGGTCTTCAATCCCTCCTATGTAGTAGACTTGCAGGAAGGGCATAGGCAAAGTGGTCCTAGAAGGATTCTGCCTGCTTGCTTTCATTCGCCACCCCCCTGCCTGCCAGAAAATGCTTTACATATTATTAAAGCTAAGTGATTAGATTAATCTTTATATTTACATGTTGCCCCTGTTATTAGTCCCCAAACAATGACATATATTTTAAAATCTATTTTTAAAAATAGAGACTGAACTATTATGATGTTGGTTCACCATAGAAAGGAAGCAGATGTCTAGCAGGGAGATCTGTATCAGAAGGGAGAGAGCAAGGTAACCTTGGTTCTGTTGTGTTTGTAAAGAGGTGGATGTGTCTTCCACATGATTAAGCACGGAGGCATGCCAGTGAGAAAATGCACAAAAGAGACCCAGGGCATAGGCAAGTAGATGTAGATTGACACTTACTCTGACTGGGAACTCAGCAGAACTGATACCGTACAGATACTCAAGATCTCTTTAAACCTGCCAATAATAATATACTTTGCTTTGAAGATTCCGTAGTTTAAGCAGTGAAGGGCCCACACCCCCATCTGAGGATTTGATTTTTTGTTATGTGACTCATATCAAGGAGGAAACGTGGCTAACAAATTCCCAAGGTAGGGACCAAGAGTAACAAGAAAAAAAGGTGCTCAAGGAAAGCTAGACGATTAGATAGGTGAAGCAAAGAAAGGCTGACTTAAGGTAAAAAAAAAAAAAAAAAAAAAGACAAGAAAGTAAAAGAAAAAAAATCTGGGTTCAAACTTGACTCCTTTCAAATGAGATTGGTGATTTGAGCACTTGAGTGAGCATTCGTGCCCCATGAGAGAAACATACTGCCTGGCTTTAATTGTTAACCCTACATTATAGGATTCTTTGTCATAAAACTAAAAGCTGTTTGACTCAAAGCACAATCTTTGCACATGAGATTGCACAGGTTGTGATGAGCCTGGAGACTTAATTACTTTCTCGCATCAATTGAAGGGGATCCTCTAGGTCAGGTTTATGGCATATTGATGGGAAGTAAAAGAAATCTTACACAAAATTAGCCTCCAGTGTGCTGGTTTCCCAGACACTCAGGAAGGCTTTATTTCTGTTCCTTCCTTTCATAATTTCTTACTATTCAGGAGCAATGTATTTACCATAGATACTGATGCTAAGTCAAGTCAGAGAGAAGGAAAAAATGAGTAATGCAAAAGACTGACTCACAATTACTTTGCTAAAATAATTTTCTGCCAAAAAAATCTGATCTAAATAAATGGCGGTACTATCTAAACTTAGAATGTTACTTAATTAATTTTTTTTTTTCAGAAGGCTGTATTTGCAATTGCTCGCTTACAGTTTCAAATAGACATTTGCCTCTTCTATTTAGTTTTTGTGTTCCTTGGGGTGAGTGCGTGCAATTGCTTAGTCATAAAAGTGATTTGTTTAGCAAAGGCTCATTTTATACTGTTTGTGTGGTTTTATTTCACTAAATATAGAATAAATTTGGAGCCCAAGAAATTTTTTTTATGCAAAAGTAATTACAAAGTTTCTAAGTGCAAAATCTGAAGACAAAGAATGGTGCTGGAAAAGAATTCTGGCGGGAGAATGAATGGGTTTTGATTTCACTAAGGGAAAACAGCCCAGAGTCAGTGTCTTTGACACTGCTGTGTCTCCATCCCTCTCCCTCTCTCTATGGCTGCATTCAGCCCAATCAGCTCTTGTAGCAGTTCTATATATTCTGAAGGCAAAGGCAGCATGTCAAGGCCTTGTCATCTCTGGTCAGTAGAGTAGTTTGTCAGGAGAGTTTTCAACTATAAAAGCATCAGTAACTCATCAGAATATTTGTTGTTTCTTTTTGACAAAAGAGGCAAGTGTCTGTTAAGAAAAATCTGGGCTTTTCCTTGCCTTCCCTAAGGACTTGGAGTGCGCCTTGAATAGCCTTAGACTCCAGAAACCTTGTGTGCAAAATAGATGCATTGATTCCTGTAGAATCTTGTTATTTGTGACATGCAACAGTATAAGTCAACATGACTTCGCCTATTTGTTACCATGTGTGAAACAGAATGTGCAGCTTTCGTTGGTGAAGAACACATTATGTGCTGAGGCTTTAGCAGAGGTCTCCTCAGACATCCACAGAAGTACAATCCACACAGTAATTCAGGAAGGGACAACGAAAGCTTAATGGGGAGCCCTTTGAATGGTTAAATATCGATGTATTGGTTGGATGTTCAAGAAAATTTTTTTCAGAGCTAAAAAAAATGCATACTCATACTTATAAACAAACAAATCAGTTGCTTAAGGGTTATAAGAAATTTAAATGCAAATAGCACTTTGTAATGATACCCCAGAGACTGACATTGTAGTCAATTTCTTGAGAATGCATCACTGTAAACTTAGTTTTTGCTACTGGTTTCCTTAGTAACTGAAACAACATATTGTTCAGGACATAAAATAATATCCTGTTTCAGTCACTGAGAATCCTGAACTAAAATGTAATTGATTTTGCATGAGGTACGGGATTATCATGTCGTCCCCATTTCGGTGAGGTATTACAGCACGAAATGAATGTAGTTGGAAATTTTTTTCAAACCAGCCATTTTGTTTCTAATCATCTCTTTGTGAGAATGCTAAAATTGCGAACAGTGTGGAATGTTATCTCTTTAAGAGGAACAGATTATTAGATAGAATTATATAATTGATATATACTTCCTAAACATACTGAGATAATGTTTATTTCTCTTGTCTCACATGCAGAAAGCTGCATAATATGAGACATTTAACATTTCTGTTAAATAATAGCGATGCTTATTTTGTAAGACCCATATATAATTCAATGCATACCCACATAAATATTATAAAGTATGCATATAGAGGAAAGCCTGGTATCCAGTATAATTTTGCAGTCTGATATCAAGACAAAGAGTCAGAAAATTCCATTTTATTTATTTTTATTTATTTATTTATTTTTTTTATTATTATTTTTTTGTTTCAGACGGAATCTCACTTTGTTGCCTAGGCTAGAGTGAGTGCTGTGGCGTCAGCCTAGCTCACAGCAACCTCAAACTCCTGGGCTGAAGCAATCCTGTTGCCTCAGCCTCCCAAGTAGCTGGGACTACAGGCATGCACCACCATGCCCGGCTAATTTTTTCTATATATATTAGTTGGCCAATTAATTCCTTTCTATTTATAGTAGAGACGGGGGTCTCACTCTTGCTCAGGCTGGTTTCGAACTCTTGACCTCGAGCAATCCGCCCACCTCGGCCTCCCAGAGTGCTAGGATTACAGGTGTGAGCCCCCGAGCCCGGCCAGAAAAATTCCATTTTAATTTAGTATCTGCAGTTGGCCTATTCTACTGCCTTAAGCAAATTATTAGATCTTTAGTGTCTCAAAACCCTTATCTATAAAATGGGAATAATAACACCTGCATCACAGGGGTGTTATATGGATAATTACTTGATGTGTGCAAAGAGCCTTGAAGATATAATATGCTAAATTTTATGATTGTTTTAAACCACATAAATAGCAGTATGTTCTACGCATAAAATTAGAGAATGGTTTAATGAGCTCAGAAAATTGGAGGCCCCTGGTTTAGTGAAGGAGTATCTGGAGACTCAAGCAAAGCTCTGTCTATTTTACTGTTTCTGCAAATAGCATTTCCTAGAATGATATGACAAGAGCAGAACTATTGAGTGATTGATTTTTGATGATATCCTTCCTGGAAATACTGTGTTCCCAAGGAAGTGATAATCTTATGCTCTGGGAACCTCTGCTCTAGTGAACTTCATAGGTATTTTTCCGCCCCCAATCAATTGGAAAATCCACTTCCATCTGAAGTGCTCTGTGGAAGATTTGGGGTCCTGATGGAGATCTTCCATATGCAACCACTGCCTACCATAATAGCTTGTTAACTTCCGTGCCAACAGAGGGTCAGTCTCTTGTCACTCCAGCCATGGACTGCTTTCCTATGAAGTAGCAGCTTGCGGAAGGAAGGAAACAGCTTGGATATTAGGGGTGCTTTATTAATTCGTTCATTCATTCACTAAATATTGAAGGTCTACAATGAACTAGCTAATAGTTTAGGCATATAGGGATTATAAGGAACTATAAAGCATGCCCTCCCCTCAGTTGTTTCCTAACACAGCAGGAGCAGGTGCCCACGCACACACTGCAGAATAATATGGTAAGTGCAAGTATCATGAACATCCTACAAAGAGCTCTAATTGGTTTAAAGATAAATCCTAGGAGGAACAGCATTTGAGATTTGGACTTCATGAAGCAGGAAAGATTTCAAAAGGTAGTGAGAAGGAGGAAAAGTAAAGGTCATGTAAGACACAAGACACGACTACTATGTTTTGAGAGGAAAAAGTGAACAAAAGTTTGATCCATCTCAAACAATCCAACTTGGTAAGAACATTGGGTATATGACAGAGAATAGCAGGAGATAAAGGTGGGACTATAACTTTCTGTAGAATCATTTCTCCTAGCTTATAATAATACATTAATTTATTAATTGATTAATATTGGTTTATCCCTCCTCCCTGTGTATCCACTCCAAATAGGCACCATGTCTGGTTATGCTTGCTGCATTATTCCTAGTCATTAAACATCTGTTAAATGAAAGCAGGAAAAGGTCAGGTTGTGAAAGGACTTGATGCTAGACTAAGGAGCATGGATTTGCCAGTGGGCAACAAGCAGTTACTGCCTCTTCTCCTGGAAGAACAGAAACAGAATATAGGAAGAAGTATAGCCTAAAAACAGAAAAACCTGTTAGGAAGCTTTTATATTTGTCAAGGTGTGGATTATAGTGCTGTAAAGTAAACCAAGATGATGATAACATGATGGAAAAGAGGTATTATTGTTCAGACATGATGCCAAAGAGGAAGCCATGGCACTGTACCCAGTGAAAACTGCTCTTAGAAGAAATCAGGTAGTCATGGGCAGGAACTGAGTTGGTGGGATATGCGGAGAAGTTAAGTGATAGACATGCTGAGCCTGAAGTATGTTTAGAGCACTCAGGTGGAGGTGTCTAACAGATGTCTGAAAATAGGTGACTAAATCAGGAGAAAGTTTAGAAACGAAGATATACTTTTCAATGCCATCTATATAGAACAAAGGTTTGAAAACCATGGGGTCATTGAGAGAGGGAGCCTGAAGAGAGAAAAAGATAAAAGACACAGAAAAGATTAACATTTAAAAGATGGGGTGAGAAACAGAACCAGGTAAGAGAAATTTGAAGTGCTTTTAGAAAGATGGGAATAGAACTGGGCACAAACATTAAAAGCAGAGACTGTCAGAAAGAACAAGCTAATACCAAAAGTACAAGTGGGAGGAGACTTAGGAAAAGTCATTGCATTTGATTATTTAAAATTTGCTGTTGATATTTAAGGGTTTCATTTGAGCCATTGGGACTGAAGCCTGACATTAAGGATTAAGAGCTGAATGAATATTGAAGAAAGTGAAAGCAATAATTATAAACCACTCCTTTCAAGGGTTAGCAGTTACAACCGTAGAAAAATAGAAAACTAATCTGAGAAAGCTGTTGGTAGAGAATACTGCAAGTTTATCACTGTTAAAATTGCTGCCTCGGTTGTTCCATAACTGTGTATTTATTTCTAATATGGAAATATACAGCCGCTCAGATTGGCTGCATGGAATCCTATAATAATAACCTCAAGTTCATGATTCGTGTTTTCGATACATGAAAGCTCTTTCATAAACTCTCTGGTGTCCTCATTCAAATGGAATAGTGTTCAAAGAAACCACAATTGTAACTCCAGAGCCAATGTTTATATTCTTACAAACTGGTAAGATTAAAAAAAAAAAGATAATCTAGATACCAAAGTATATAGCAAATTAAATCTATCATTAAACTCTTTAACAAAAAAAACTATTTAATTTTCTAGACTGTTGTTTTATAATTGAAAACCACATTCTGGTCACATTTCAATATATCGTATGCTTTTACAATGCTCTATGGGTCTCCCCTGTTCCCACACATCGAAGCAAAGGGCAGGTTTGCTTGCAGCATTGAAATCTGGAGATAGTATCCATCACTAGAGCAAAGGGTGAGCATACTTACTGACCATTCTCCTGTAATTTCACCCACTGGCTGTGCAGGTATTATTTGACCCTCATTGTGTTGCCCTGAGGGAACTGGGGCTCAGGGAACTGTGCAAAAATAGTGATCCTCTGTGGCTTCTGCTGTGAGTGACACACTATCTTTGTATCTGATCCATCCAGATACGAAGTCTCTGAATCTCATATTTTCCACTCAAACTCATGAAACCGTAGCACACTAACTTGTCAGCTTCCAAGTAGGGTAAATCTCAGAGTTTCCCAGTTTTTGTATATACATTATTAACATTAATAATTTTGAAAAGTTAAAAATTGCAACATGTATTAAGTACCTAATATGCCAGATATGATATCAGAACTATAAGTATTCTCATTCATTCAACAAATATTTAAGTAGGGCCTGTAATAAACCAAGGATTATGCTAGACTGGACATTAGGAAGTAGTGAACAAAAATATATGAATCTTCCCCTCACAAGAGTTGAGGATCTGTTTAATCCTCACAACAGCCCTGCAAAGAAGGAATATCACTGTTTTAGAATTGAGAAGATTAGAGGTCAGCAAGTTTAAATAACTTACCCAAGGTCATACTAGTCTCTGATCGGGACAGAATTTAAAACTATGTCTTCTGGACTAAATAGGTCAGTACTCTTTTCACCACAACATGTAATATATTATTTAAAATTTTATTTTATTGATCTTTGAATAACCATATTAATTTAAGCTTACATTTTATAGATCCTCCTTACATACATCAGATACTTAGATAATATCTAATAAAGTTGTTTTGAAAATGAAACAGTGAAATAACCTTTTTAGTCACCAGTATAGTCAAAATATGTATTTATGTTGAATAGTCCTGTCAAAAATTTCCTCTACTTTCCCTTTCCAAAGCAGAAAAATTCAGGCATGTTGCAATAAATTAGAAGTTGAAACTAGACTTTAAAAAAAAAAAAAAAAAAACACTCTTCTCTTTGTTTCCTCCAATCACCATTGTAAACTCTGGATTTTGCAATTTTTTAAAAATATTAGTATCGGTATGAGGTTATATTATGTTGACACTTGGAAATAAAGAATGTTGTTGGGCAGTTTGATGGGCAGTTTCAAAATTAGGTTAATGCTTTATTTTTTGTTGATTTCTACTAACCATGTTTTCTGCTGTTAATTTTTTGATGTGACACAAGGATGCAAAAGGAGAGACAGTCTCACTCAGTAGTAAAGATCATAGACTCTGAAATCAGACACCACACATAGTATACTGCTGGCTCCACTGCTTACTCAACTTGTGATTTGAGCAAATTACTTTTCTATTATTCAGGTTTCTTTTCTGGAAAATTGAAAAATAGTAGTAACTATGGTTAAGGTTATATGGCTTAATTGATTTTATGAACTCAATGCACTTAGCACAGTGCCTGTCCCATAGTGTACAATAAATGTTAGCAGGATTTGTGACATCACACTGGGGACTCACTAAATAAATGTCTCAGTTAACTCCATATTTCTTTAAGTTATAATTGTTTGAAGTAACTTGGTTCTGAACTCTGAGCTCCAAAGCAATGGCCCTTGACTTCTGACTGTTTCTAGGGATAGTGTAGGCATGTCAGTTTAATAATGATGATGCCTGGCTTACAAAAGTTAAGTGTCACCAGCTTCCACCGTGAACAAGGTGAGTGGTCTGAAAGAGAATAAGAAATCAGAAATTTTGTCTCCTATTCCCAGCTCCATTACTGAGTTGCTGGGGCGGAATAAATAAATCACAAATAAATAAGTAAACAAATCACTTAACCTTTCTGCATTTCAATTTCAGCAAAATGAGAGCGCTAAGCCTTTGCTTTGCAAGGGCTTCGAAATCATCTTGGTTGAAAGGTGCTACAGGAGTGGCAAGTGTTATTAACTTTCTAGTATTTCAGTCTTTCTTATGCACACTCTGAATGTTTGCTTTTCATCTTGGGAATTAAATACTTCTTTAACATTGATATGTGGTAACAGCAGGAATTAGTGAAATTCGCCAGCTCCTCAGATAAAATCAGAGGACAAGTAAGTCAGGCAGTTAATTATGTGAAAGAATAGATTAGGGGAGGGAAGGACAGCTTCAACGGAAATCTCCTGATTGTTGTCCCAAGTTCAGGGTTACAACTTTGGAAGGTAAAAGGGAGGGTGGAGGTTATAGAGATAAAAGGAGAACAGTTTCTCTGTGTTTCCCATTCATGCTTTCCCTGTACTCTGCCTAGACTTCTTCGAGACTCTTGCATCCTTTTGCTGGCACAGTGTGTAACCACTTCAATCAGATTCAAGCTGCTCTGTTTTGTATTTTTTTTTAAGAAATCGCTGTTGCTTGATATGTTCAAAAACCTATTTTATTTCAAAAGCCATGTTCTTTTCCTATTAATTTCCTTCCTTTATTTATTATTTGTAAACTCATCTTTGAAGGTACAAACACCTATCCATTTATATACGTACACAAATGCACATAGATACACACACACATATATATATTTGTAAGGGTGTTAGGGAGTTAAACAAATTCTCAATATTTTGTTATTAATCACCCATTATTATTCTTATTTTCTTAATTATTTTCAAATGACAAACATTTGTAAATTTTTGATAAATTATTGAAATACATGAAGCATTACTATTTTTGCTCCTGTTCACAAAGCAGACATAAAAGAGTTACAGTTTGTTGGCCAAATGAGATTTGCTACACTCCTCATAAATCTTTTATTTAATGTGTTTTTGTAGGAAATCAATATTACATTGGTGTAAAATACAGATAAAATATAAAGCACAATGCATTTTATAAAATAAGCTTTATTAGAAGTACTTTTATGTCACATTTTTATTTGAATGTGGGATTATATTTTTATGTATATGTGAATGTGTCTTTTCCTTGGAATTTGCAAACTCCATCAAATGTGTTTGTTTCATGTATTATATATGTGACTATATATATATGTGTGTGTATATACATATATAGAGAGAGACAAGTAGACACAGATATAAGCAAAAATACATACACATATTTTTTCAACCTTTTTTCTTCAACATTTGCTATATCTGAATTTTTGCTGTGCAACAATTCTCTAAGGAGATGCTATAAGCACATCAATAAGCTACAGATATGACAACACATATTTAGGTATTGTACATGTATTAATATTCTTTGAAAGAAATCTTATAGTACTCATGAATTTAAATACTTTTTTATATAAGCCATGTAAATATAATGATTAACAATCTGTTGTATTCACTATTCAGGAGATGAGATGTAGTATTTTTCTAATTACATAGATCAGTGTGGGAGGATATGACTGCAAAAGAAGATTAAGCCATTTGTATTTATTCAGTGTTGCTTTATAGCATTAACTAGGAAACTCAGTCCTGCTTTCTTGAATGCTGAGGAATTTGATTACGAGAGCAGTAGACGCTGCCAATCTTGGCTTGAGACAGCAGACTCAACTAATTGTCTATCAGCAGTGATTTAGCTGTATCATCCTTCTACAATCTTGCTATTGATGGGAGCATTTAAAATCTGATGAAAATTACTGTTTAATAATCAGGACTTGGAAAATCCACCTGGCAGATGCTTGCTTTCTCTTTCTTTCTTTCTTTCTTTCTTTCTTTCTTTCTTTCTTTCTTTCTTTCTTTCTTTCTTTCTTTCTTTCTTTCTTTCTATCCCCATTCATTTTTAAGGGAGTGGAAAACAAAAGTCAAGTTTCCAAACTTAAAATACAGACTATCTTTAAAAAAGAATATTTAAAAATCAGATTTTACAAATATGTTATCAAAAACAAGATTGAATTTTGTTTCTGTTGTTGTTCTTTTGCTTTGTTTTATTTTACAGTTTCTGCAAACACTATCCATCCTATATTTTGTATCCTACATTTATAGTTGAAAATGGCAGGTCAGTGGTTAGGGTTACATTTACTACTGCAGAAGCTATCTTGACTGCAGTTCCACAGTTCGCCGTGACTAGGTTCTGCTGCATAATACTTATTGGAGGTAGTACTTTTAAAATATTTTTAAAAATGAATAAATCTAATATAGTACATAAATTTAAGTATGATAATTCAGATATGCTCCTTAAAATATGATTTGTGAGAAGAATTACTATTACTTATGACAAATTTAATGTGTCTAAAAATAGTGTTTTTATTATCTGTTTAAGAATAAAAAGAATATTTCACATATGAAGGAGAGGATTAAGACCTTCCAAAATAGTATATAATAAATAAAGGTGTGTGGGTAAGCTGAGTGCAAGATCAATCATCCCTTGGTTGCCAGGTTTGATGAAGTAGGTATGTAATAAGTTAGGACATTTACATTCACTCACCACTCAAGTGAGCTTTGCAGAGAGTTTCCCTAAGATTAGTATGGCATTTCTGTAAGTTGACAGTTCAATGCACAGAAGGAGTCACTTAAATGGTTCTCCATTTTTCCCTGAAGCAAGATTTGCAGTGAGCATATGTAACAGTCTGTACTCCTGCGTGAATACCAATTGGTGTCATTAGGTGCCTGGAGACTCGGGTTGCATTTTCAAGGCATGATTTTCAACTGGAGCAGATTCATATATACCAATGTCAGATCTTCACTGTGGGTTTCATAGTTTGATATTGTCTAAGTGATTGGTTTTGTTCTGGGAGCTTCCCTAAGTATTCTCATCTATTTGCAGAAAGGGATGATACTAAAGGCTTGGTGGTCCTCCTACCCCCGCCCAACCCACAACTCGATTTCTGAGAATCCTTGGTAGATGGGAATGAAGGATCAGTAGAAACAGCAGTGCAGAAAGGAAGCTGGAACAAAGAGAGTAGATTCTAACATTTTGGTCAGATATTCAAGGGACTAACCAGAATGAATTCCTTCCAATAACTGAGAACCATAAGCTAAGGTACTCCTGAGCTCACCAAGGTTTCTGTTTTCATACCCCTTCAAAATAATAATGATGAAACAGATTTAGAGTGAGAAGGTTTGAATTTGAGTCTATAATTTACAATTTTGTAGATATGAAACCTTACACTAGTCACTTTCCTTATATTAACTCCTATTTTTATTTCTATGTGATAATACATCTTATATTTCTATGCAATAATACATTTAAAAATACTATCTATAAGGTTAAATGATACATAAACATAAGTGATTAGAATTAATATGTTATTGTCTGGTCCCTGAGAAGCCCCATTAGAGTCCCCCCCCCAATATATTTTCATTCTTTCTATAATTTCCTCTTTACTTTCACAGGGAGTATTGACTATACAAAGTACAAGAAGTTAATCTGTGATCAAACAACTTCTTAGTGTATGAAATATATAGTTGAGAGGTTTTAGAATTGGGGAAATTAAATAAATTCTTTGGCTAATGAAAACATATTAGCCTAAGCCTAAAACTTAAAACAGTTAAGAAATCGTCCTTAGTCGTCTTTGACAGAGAATAGCCATTTTAAGCTTGTCTGTGATGTCATTGAATATTTTTTAAAAATATGTTTAGAATCCAGAGGACATTAATCCTTCAGATTACCATTTTTGTTTTAAAAGATCCAATTGCAGTTTCAGTTACCCTTAGATCAAATAAATTTCTCAGTATGTAACGGAAAACTCTTGCAAGTTGTCAGCTCACAGGCAATTATCCAGTTTACCGCCAATCATCCACCCAGTCAGGGCAGGAGGACCCTTATCCTTTCCAGTATCTTACTGAAGATTTTATTAGAAGATTGATAAGACTGATGAGTGAATTATATGATATTAGCCATGATTTAACATTATATATAAAATATATATTTTTTCATTCCTCCAAGGTTATAGAATGTGATTCAAATTCTGAATTTCTCAAATTTTGTGTTCCAACATTTCTTTCCATACCATTGTTGTGATAAATCTGTATTTAAAAAATGCTACGGGCCCTATTTCTATTGGTTTGCATGCCCTTGTTATTAATTACTTATTGACCAAACATCTATCTCTGAAATTCTTCAAAATTGAAAGTGATGAAGAGATTATGATGTAAGACTTAAATTTTTATTGTAGAAAATATGAGCTAGTAATGGAATTTTTCAAGAATTATCTGCTTCTCTAAGTTTAAGGCCACTTGGGCTATTTTGAGGAATCCCACTTTCCACTATCATTTTCCTCATTGTTAGTACTAAATAATCTGGACAAAGAGTTAAAGTGCATGGCCATTTAAATTTTAGACAAGAATTGCTTTACTATTTGTTATAAACAATAAAAACAGAAGAGTATTTGAATGGTATTAAGATTGCTATAATCTTAAAATATGTGCATGAGAAAAAACTTAAGACAAATAAACATTAATTATGAAACTTGGTTATAATAGATACAAGTTAATTATTATGACATGAATTGGGTATCAGCAGGAGTTGGGATAATTGATGTCAGATGAATGTGGAAACTCCCTAGGATGAGCTCAATCCCAGATGAAGTGATGACTGGAAAAATGCAAAAGCTGCTGAGACGCATGTACTCATCCCCTGGTGAAAGCCGATTAATTCCAAAAGTTGATATTAAGTCAGTGGGGGGAAAACCTATAAAGATCCTTTTACAAAAGTTTGAATGGAAGCAGTCTATTTTCTATCCTTAAGGTATGAAGAATATCATTTGTTTGGGTGGATATTTTGCTACTATTCATTAAAAGGTCCATTGAGTCTTACATCTTCACCTTCCTCCTCCTGTAATTGTTTCATATCCCATGATAGAAAGTGTAATTTGTTCTGTTGTTTTTTTATTGTCTTCTCTTCGCATAAAAGTAGATGCACATGCGATTTAGATTCTTTTGTTTCATTACACGCCAAATTAGCAGCACTTCCACTAGCCTGGTTTTGGTATTTCATTAATTCCAGGAATAACAGTGGGTTGTGGAATGGGGCACCAAAATCCAAGGGCAAAGCGAAATCCGTCTCCTGCTTTTGTTTGCAACCTTTGAGCCATTAGTTGTGGAAGGAAAAATCTCCATTGAACTAAAACTGGAGATTTTTAGCTCTTTATTTATACAGTCCCACTTACAAAGTCCTTATTGATTCACTGTCATGGATTTTATTCCTATATTTATAGTTCCAACAGACAAAAGGACAGACGAGATATATAGGTATATAGATATAGATATAAATAGATCACAAACTGTCCAGTGATTATTTTTATATTCAGAATTAAGGGATCCAAGTGGATCAAAAAATTGACATTCTGCCCTTCTGATCTTTTGATTTAACATGAATACTAAACTAACTTTTGTGTTGTTTTATGTAAGCATGTTAGCCTCTTCAGTCTTAGTTTGCAAATGCTTCATGAAGAATGAATGTCAAAGGTAACTCAAGTAATAATCAGAATTGAAGAAAATGTATATCAATTAGACCATTTTTCCTACAAAAAATGAAAATTAACAGCCAGAAAAAATATTCATCATGACCCCAATTCATGCAAAATCTCTCCTGTGATTATCCTCAATGCCTTTATTTCTCTCAGCTTTTTAAATGAACTTTTGAATTTGTCACTGATTTCCACACTATTCCACCTTTCAGAGAACTTAGTATCACTTCTTACAACAGAGTCTGAGTCTGCTATTGTCTGGGAACTCAGCTTACTGAATCTTGTTGATTGTTCCCTCTTTTTCATGGTTCTCTCTTTTGCTCAGCTCTCAAATCCTATTACAACTTCCATAGACTGTCTAGTATTGTTTTGAGTTACTTTTTTTTTTTAATGGTACAGTTTGGTTTCAACAGATAATAATAAAAAGCATTTTACTGCTGCTAGTGCTTTGCAAAATTTTGTTAAACACAGACATTACAATAGTGTTTTGTTGTAAAAAGAGTTTGGTCTCAAGTTTCTGCAATTATTTTACCATGACCCTAGTCTATTCTAAACAATAAAACATATATGTTTATTAACACATCTATACATAATTGAATCATCTCACATTTTCACTTATGTCCCTGCACCGCCAAAGACATTCCATGATATTCTTTTATCCATAACTCATGACCATGCACTTTATGACCTTCCTTGCTTCACATCTTTACCTCCTTCTTAGGAAAAAAAAGAAATCCTTTGTTGAAAGCTGCTGCTGTTCTAAGAGTTAGCTCCCTCCACCTGGGAAGTCCCCATTAAAAAAAAAAAAAAAAAAAAAAAAAAACCTTTACATTGCCTACAGGCTGCCAATTAGTCTTCTACCATAGCTGTGGCTGCTTTTCTAGAGAAACTTTTTTTTGGTTATCCATTGTGTTAACTCTCATGTTAACATCATAGGAATTTGACCTATAAATTTCTAAAACTTCACTGCAGATAAAGAAATACAATATTGTGAAATAAATCTACTTAAATGGAATATGGCTTATCACAACGTATAGTAACACCTCACTTATCCAATTTACTTGGTGAAGTGAAGTTTCTCTCATAAGTAAATTTTCTAGGTAACAAAGGCACTATTTATATTCCATTTTTAGTATATAAATTTTGATTAAAATGCTCTTAAGTATATGGCATGTTTTTGTATCATAGCAAAAAACATGTGGCCAACATGATTTAACATTTTCTTAAAGACTTGAGGCTCTTCATTATTAAAATCAATTGTTCTGTTCTATATTATCCTTGCAGCTTCCGATCCACAGACTTTTATATTAAATGCTCACAGACAGTTGACATTTCATTGTTTGTTTGTTTGTTTGTGTTTTATTGTTCTTCTATGTCAGCTTTCAGTTACCTAACATCATCAAAATTTCAAAAAGACCAAAGATGTCCTGGGCAAAGTAGCACAAAAGACCATGCTGGGAAGCACAATTTGAGAAAACATGGAGTCCCCTACCTATTATCCTTGTTTCATCAGCTTTTTTCTCTATTTTGTCTGGCTTCTTCTGCCTTTGTTGCATTCAGGGAGATATACTGTGGGGGAAGGGACAGACAGAGTTGTGACATCGCGTGAATCATGCTAAACAACTGACAAAACAGTTCCTCTGTCTTGGGCAAGAGAATGGATAGCTGACAGATGTGGTTCCTGACTTGCTTGGCACTAGCAGAAAAGACTGGAGTGTGAATATATTTTCCTAGAAATTTAGGAAATTGCCCCCACTACAATGGTCTCTCCCATAGAATATAAGGCCTTTGAGGACAGAAGCTGCGTCTTTTCACAAGCTATTAGGTAGCATTTGTGGACTGACTGGCTGGCTAGCTGACAAGATGGTAGAAGTAAAGGAATAAAGAAAGCATTGATAAGGAGCAAGGCAGTTTGGCAAACATCCCTTTGGTAAAAATGAGACCTGAGCTCCTCACTCCCCCATACAAGCTACTGAAAGTCTTGAACATAGTTTACAACAAACATGCTCTCCGCATTTCATTTAAGAAGGGAGAACATCAAGGTCACTGCCCCCACTTGAAGGGGGGAAGAAAAACCTCCATAAAATGTGGAGAAAGTGTCCATCAAAACTGGTTTTTCTATACATGCTATGATAATAAGAGTCGTATTGCTTTATTGCTTTTTTTGTTTTTAAACACAACTAGATCTGGTAGTTTGGCAGCATCTTTTTTTCTTCTTCTTTTTCTTGTTATTCTCCTCCAACCCCTGCCCCCCTCCCACTCCACCCCTTTAAACAAAGACAGTGCCTTCAAACTCTTTTCATAGCAAAGCTGGAAATCCTGCCAGGTAAAAAAAAAAAATTGTTATTGAAAACCTTTCTCCCCTCATAGGCCCGTTCTGACAGGAAATCTTTGAGAGGCAGCAGCAATGAAGTGCCCAGAGATTTCATCTGTCTTCTTTTGCTTCAGGAAATGCTGAGCACAAGGCTCCCTATTAGGCAAATAGCAAGAGTACCAAATCCCCCTAACAATCATCTTCTGCGGCTCTTGGGTTGACAGCTCTCTGTGTCCTAGACTGTCAGGCAGGCCCTGAAACTGAGGATCATATTACTGGGACCAGTGTAAAGTTTCTGACAGTACTTTACAAAAAAACATTATATTGTCTCTGTTTGCAGATTATCTGGCACCATAAATTTTGCATAGGCTAATCAGAATAAAATCTATTGTACCAGGAAGGCATTAATTTGCAGTACTTTAGCTTTCTTTCTTCCATGGTTTTGACATAAAGTTCTTGTCTGGGTGTTTTTCCCCTGTCATTCTGTATGATTGGCTAAATTTTAGCAGTCATTAGCTGCTATATTATAATATCCAATAGGATGACAGTGTGGGTTTTTTTTCTTTGTTTTTGACAGATGCCCTATCTAAATTTCAAATAGTTCTTTCAAAAAATCAAAATGCCAGCTTGTAGCAATACTACAGAAATCTAAGCAGATGTACTTTAAAAATTAATTAGAATTAAGTAAAATGGGTAAAGTTCACAGTGAAAGTTAAATGTAATTTTCACAATATCAGGCAGACATACATTAGCTGAGGTTTGCTTTTGCATTTTTTGTTATTTAAGAACTATATTTAACTACCATATTGTAGACACTACAAAAATAACACAAAAGCCTGAATTTAGAAGTATAAATCAATCTGTAAATAACAAAAGTTTGATAGACAGTGGAATATATGTGTATCTTATGGTGTGTGAATTAATCATATTGTATATTTAAACATCAATTAAATAACAACCTACATCCATGAAATAGAAGCAAGAGGAGTGGGGACATAATTTCTAAAGCATTTCTCAAAGTAAATTATATGACAGTGACATGATTTTTGGAATATCTATGACAAGAAAACAAGTTAGAAAAGGGATGATTGCAGTTGTTTCATAGTAGACTCCATATAATTCATATCATCTATGCTTTTATTTTGACAATTAATATTCAAAAGCAATAATCAGAACAATAGATGCAAAGGGATAAATAAGTACAGAATCTTGAAAGGAAGCCATACAAAGAGAATCCTAAATGACTTTTCAGATTCTAGCCCTGTCCTCCATAAGTCCAGCCACCAAATAACTGCCCCTGAGTGATGGATACTCTTAAAATATAAAAGGTATTAAGTCACTCCTCTATATAAAACCCTAAACAATTTCTGATGCATAAAACTACTGCCCACATTCTTCAGGATGGCTTGTAAGATTCTCCTTTATTTGGCCCCTGCCTCTCTCTCTGGATTCATCATCTTAAAATAAATATCTCTGTTATCATGGTTCATTCACCAGAGTTCATCAAATGCCTTCTAAGGTACAAATGTTGTCATTAACTGATGGGGTGTTGTAAATAGACTGAAAGTGTAATGGATATTTTGGTTGCCCTTTAAGTGTCTGTGTTTCCATCCCTTCTTCCTTAAAGCCATTGGCATTTGTTCAGAGACACTCTCTTTCCCCACGTAGCCCATGGAATGCAGCAAAGTCCAGCCCAGCCTGTCTGCAGAGCGAGGCTTTCTGACAGTCTAAGCGTCAGAGAGTGCTGCCCCTCTGAGTTTAGGAGTGGGCCTGTGATGTGTGGAAAGGTTTATTGGGCCAAGGAAATATGAGCAAAAGTTTATAGGGAGAATTTCTTTCTTGTACATCTTAAAGTGCTCCCAAGAGTGACTGACTCTCTGCTCTTCTTATTGCTTCTCACTCTGATTACTACCTTTACTTACAAAATGGCTCAAGAGTCAGAGAGACTGGAACATGTAGGATAATAAACATTGAATGTTACTTTTAACAATTAAGTCCATGCCTAAAAATCATGGATTTCATATGACTTTGAATATTAAATCACTAAAAGTTTTCAAAATTATAAATAGAAAGTCTGAAGGATACAGGCATATCAACTATGATTAAGATTAACAAATGCCCTATAGCCAACAGAAAAGAAAGAAATCACAATTCTTCAGCATAATTAAAAAGTACCAGCAGTGAACTTCTAGTTCAGGAAGGCAAATGCAGAGTTGGTATAGTTTTTTTTCATTTACCCGTGTCTCTGTTATAATGCTACTAAAGGCATTTTAAAGGATAAAATCCCACCCCAATAAATATAACAAAGACAGCCAGCGGCTGATGTGAAGTTTCAATGTATCAAAGGAATGTGGGAGGCTGATGGGAGCTAATGGCTGACAGCACAGAGAAGCAGCAGAAGCCTGGTGTACACTCAGAGCAGCTGCAGGGGCATGCAGACCTTCTGCCCAGCAGAACCCCAGGACGCCAGAACCCCAGCAAGCCTTCAAACACACAGACACTGCTGTAAAGGAGAGACAACAGGAGTGGAAGTTGGGACTGAGATGGGGGGTATATAGAACAAATGAGTTCTTTACTTCTTTACTCACAGGTATTTCTCTCTCTCTTTGTCTCTCTGTCTCTGTCTCTTTCTCTTGCGCCACATACAGAGAGAGAGAGAGAGAGAGAGAGAGAATTAAACAACTTGTCTAGGAAAAGTGAATCCCCTACCACAGCTGATCAACCAGAAAGTATAGCACTCCAAGCACTGCAAATTCCATCACATTGCAACCCACACCCCTTAAAGTACATCGTGCCAGTAGACAAGCCCCACCAATCCCCCCAGCAATTCCAGTTGGTCTCACAGTTGCTTCATTCTTAAATATGCATTTATTTAACAAAACAACCAGGCATTTAAAGAAAGCCTATAACATAAAGATCAAATTAAAACAGGAAAACATATCCCAAAGGAAACAAGTTTTCTGTGAAAATTCTCTGTCAAAAAAGGAAATGTAAAAAATAAATTTCTAGTGTACTTTGAGAAAGTCAACATATTACATCCATAAAATATAAACAAGATACTATGAAAAAGGACCGACAGGATAAAAAGAACCCTTAGAAATTAAAATTGTGACTATTAACTCCCCAAATAAATCAATAAATTTGTTAAAACATAAAGTCAAAAAATAGATTAAAATTTATAATCAAAAGATAAGGAAGTGGAAAATGTTGAGATATAAATATTCTATCCAATATGTATAGAGTTAGGAATTCCATAATTTGAAAACAAAATAAATGGAATTCAATTATATAACTATTTATGAAATTATCCCAGAATGGAAAACACATAGGGGCCCAGCGAAAGCTGACCACAGGAAAAACCATAATAATAAATAAATAGTAATATATGAATTTGAAAAATAAATATATCATTGTAAAATTTCAGGACACTAAAAATAAAGAGAAGCCTCAAAGATTTCCAGAAAGAGAGGGGGGAAAAAAGGAAGAAAAGAAGGAAGGAAGGAAGGCAGGAAGAAAGGAAATAAAAGATTTCTGTTTTCAAAAAAGGACGAAAATCAGACTGGTAGCAGACATCATCAGCAATATCAGATGCTAAAAAACAATGGAGAAATCCCTTTAAAATTATGAGAAAAAAATAATTTTAGACCTAGAAATTCTGTATTGAACCAAATCATCAAATCACATATAAAAACAAAACAAAGCATTGTTAGACACAGCTGTGCCCCCTGCATATTTTCTGAGAAAGTTAACTGAGGAAGTACTATAACATTTTAAAAGATTAAGTACAGAATGAAGTCATGGGATCCAGTAAGAGGCACATCTAAATTGGCAGTTATGAAAGGTGATCTCAGCATGATAGATGTCTGAGAGTCCAAAGATGAGGAAGAACCAAAGGATGGAGGCTTCAAAAGAGAGTTCTTCTTGGGAAAACAAATTAGGGTTGGAGTAGAGTGGTGGCTAATAAACTGATAGTATGTACAATTAAGGATATGGTAAATAGAGAATTAAGAAAAGAAAGAAAACAGAAAAAATATGTATGTTGGTGTGGGTGAATAGAAGATTGATAATTTCAGGAAGGTAAAAATATTGGATAAGAAACAATACATATCACCTCTCTGTGTTAATGAAAGTATTTACAGGGCCGGGCTCGGTGGCTCAAGCCTGTAATCCTAGCTCTCTGGGAGGCCGAGGTGGGCGGATCGTTTGAGCTCAGGAGTTCGAGACCAGCCTGAGCAAGAGCGAGACCCCATCTCTACTATAAATAGAAAGAAATTAATTGGCCAACTAATATATATAGAAAAAATGAGCCGGGCATGGTGGCGCATGCCTGTAGTCCCAGCTACTTGGGAGGCTGAGGCAGAAGGATTGCTTGAGCCCAGGAGTTTGAGGTTGCTGTGAGCTAGGCTGATGCCATGGCACTCACTCTAGCCTGGGCAATAAAGTGAGACTCTGTTTCAAAAAAAAAAAAAAAGAAAGTATTTACTACCATCCCCCAACACCTAGACCAGTGTTTACACAGAGAAAATATGGTTTTTAAAACTCATGGAAG
>VSMD01127181.1:0-64805 GCA_008750895.1 Mirza zaza
ATTTTTTGAGACAGAGTCTCACTTTATTGCCCAGGCTAGAGTGAGTGCCGTGGCATCAGCCTAGCTCACAGCAACCTCAAACTCCTGGGCTCAAGCAATCCTGCTGCCTCAGCCTCCCAAGTAGCTGGGACTACAGGCATGTGCCACCATGCCTGGCTAATTTTTTCTAGATATATTTTAGTTGGCCAATTAATTTCTTTCTATTTATAGTAGAGATGGGGTTTCGCTCTTGCTCAGGCTGGTCTCGAACTCCTGAGCTCAAATGATCCGCCCACCTTGGCCTCCCAGAGAGCTAGGATTACAGGCTTGAGCCACCGCGCCCGGCCGAGATGTAGGTTTTAGTTCTCAAAAAGAGTGAGGGATTTTGAAGAGACAGAAAACATTTTTACTGTTTCTCAGGCCATTTTCTCCGTTAAAACAGATGCTTCTCTAATATAATATAACAAGTGGAATGAGAAAGTGATGAAGAATGATGGTAAAAGTACATTATCCCAAGAAAAGAATAATAAAATTTTTATTTGCCTTTCTGATAATTGGAAATATAGCATAAGCCTAATGGAAGTCACCAAAAATGCAATTCTGGAACTCTAATCCCAGTGGATCTGTATAAGAAAGAAAATAAAAACAATTCGTAACCAACTCTTCAACAAACAAAAATTTAAAAATAAAATTGTACAAAAGATAAAATTAAAGACAAAGAATAAATATACAGAACTAGCAAAAATGAGCTGAGATATGCCAAAAATTACTATGCAGAGATAGAAATGTGTATACATATCTCTCTCTATTTTCTTCCATTATCTCTTAAAAGCAAAATAAGAATGACACATGCATAGCCTTAAAGCTTGGGGCAGAGTACAATTTTTATAAATTCCAGAGGAATTGTAGAACTGCTGACATTTATTACCATCTTTTCTCTTAAGGAGACTAATCACTGGATTTAAAAGGGAAAGAGAAAAATAAGTAATTGGAAACTAAGGTCAAAATTTGATGAAAAAACAATTAAAGCCCCATGGTACCTTGAATAAGTCAGGTATGGGGTCCAGACAAATTACGTAAATTTACTAGGTACCAAATGAACTTCACAATACCACTTATCACAGCAGCATATAAATTAAGTTATCTAGAGGTAAATCTGGCAGATTTACAAAACAGATTTCTTATGGGTCTGAAAGCGTAAGAGGACATTATTACATTCACTCCTGGCCAAATAATGGGGCCAATATACCCTACCGCCTGAAACAACAACAGCAGAAAGAAAACAGACAAAATATACAAAACAACAGATTTTAAGACACTGGCTATCATAAAAGAAGGTCTGTGATCTCTGGGAAACAGAAACAAAAACAAAAAAATTAGCCCTACAATTGGCTCAGCTTACTACTTTGAGAGGGTTTTCAGGCCATGGCACAGGGAGAGGGAACTAAGGCTCTACCTCTAAATTCCCTGAGTTGGAGAAATGCAGCTAAGGGTGCCATAAAAACCCTTCAAGATACACAGTCCCTATAAAATGAGTGTATGTCAGTTATAACCTTAGGACTGTAGCCTAAATAAACTCTGAAATGTCAATTACAAATTTATCTGCACAGTTGCAAACCAAGGAAGAGATATGATCACTCTTCTACCCACCCTGAGAAGATCCCAACATTGACAATTTCCTCTAACCTGATTTTTGAATGTTCATCTTATGTTACATAGATTTACTGAGCACCAAATGAACTTCACAAGAACTTCACCATCAACTACCTCTCTGCTCACCTCCTTCACCCCTCCCTTTGTCCTGTGCACTCCCTTTCCCCTTTAAATGTGAAGTTCTCAACCTCTTCCATGGAGAGCCTGTAACCGGCTCTATGAACAAATCTCAATGGCCCCTATACATTTTTATAATCTTCTCCCTAACTAAAATACTTGGCCTTTTGAGTTGTTTCCCAGAAATGGTGGATTTTCTGCAAGGCAAAGGAATTGAGATTCTGAAGCGCCCTGGGCAGACTTCCTGCTTCCAAGACTCACCATCCCCTTCAACCTGCCCCAAGGATCTGTGTCCACATGAGGACTTACACATGAATGTTCAAAATGTTCACAGCAACTTTATCTGTAGCAGCCAAAAAATTTGAACAACCCAAATATCCATCAATGGATAAATAAATTTTGCCATATTCTTCAATGGCATTCTACCCATGTTATTATCTTTTTCTTTGTTTACTCAAGGTAAATAAGTTTTTAAGTTTTAAGTTTTCCACAGACACAGAGATTAAAAAGTGAAGCTTGCTAAAATATATTGGCTTCAACTATTGAAAAGTAGGCCTTTTGGTACATCATCAATAGAACTAGATAAAGACTGTCCTTTGTACTTTTTTCTATTTCTGTAGAGACAAGGTCTCACTATGTTGCCAAGGATGATCTTGAACTCCTGGTCTTAGTGATGCTCCCACCTTGGCCCCCCCAAAGTGCTGGGACTATAGACATGAGCCACTGCATCCTATACTTTGTATTTTTAAACTAAACTATAAAGCACATGTTTTCATTTGCAATTTAAATTTCACTTATTCCATTTGCAAAATGAAGAAATAATTATAGTGTCTATGACAAAAACATTGTAGCTATCACATTGAACTCACATCTAATTTGTCTTCTATGGGCTATTTAAGAATATAGCTGTCACGTGGTTTAGGAACATCCTGTAAAGAACAGTATTAACAGTTTCTTTTTACAAGAGAAATGAGCATAAAATTGGGACAAAAGTTGTTCTTTTCCTTTTCAACATTTATGACTTAGTGAAGGACCAAAGCTGTTAGGCTGGCTTAGGATGGGAACCCAAAAAGTATGTGTAGGATGCAATACTTAGATAGTGAGCATAATGTCTGTGAAATAAAAGCCGCAGGAGTCTGGAGAGTCCAAGGTTATAAATCTAACTTTGACCACAGACAGCTGCAGCAAGGCTGGCATTCCTACCTCCCCCCCTTATTGATGAATGTAATAATTCATCAATCTTTCCATTCATGAGAAATGAATTTTTCTCTATTCAAATTATACTTCCATTAAAAATGTATTAGTATGGTCTCTCTAATTTCAGATTTAATTCAAAGCAGTTTTAAAAATAAATTTACCATTTACCTCCTGTTGGCAAACTAATGCTTCCTAGTTAAAGGGATGTAAAGATAACAATGACAAATTCCTTGTTTTCACTTCTTTCCTGCCAGTATCCGGGCCACTGACATTTCTTATCTGAACTAGTGCATTCTCTCCCACTTCTCCCCTATATATACAGGTGTTAGTCACTCCCCTCAAAAAACCCTCTATAAAACTCAGGGCTTTCCCCTACTTTGTGGTGGACGCTTTTTTTTTGCCTCCACCCATCTGCACCCAGATGTTCAAAATAAACGGCATTTTGTTACACCTGAGGCTTCGTGCGTGTCTCTCTCTTTCTTGGCTCCGGACCTAACAAAAACAACCTGCATAAATGAATGCACAAAATTAGAAAAATTAAATTAACAGCCATTTGGCTAACAAATGTTTCTCTCTTTTGCAGAGGAAATTTTGCAAATATGCCCCCTTACACAAGAGGAGAACCTTGCTCTAAGTGCTCAGAAAAGGAGCGATGTATAACGAAGCTCTGCAGTAAGCAAAAAGGAAAAAAAATAATCATAACCCTTTATTTGGATAGTAAAGTTTCCATAAATTCATTATCGTTTCAAATTTATCTTCTCAGATTTATAATTTATGGATAAGATTTGATTGCTGCTGTATAAAACATTTGTCATAAATTATGGCAGTTAAACTTAGATGATACATTGTTTTTGTCACTGATTATTTTCCTTCTCAAACAAAAGAGCGGAAAGGAATGAAATACAACTGTGATCCAGTTTGCTGCCACCAAAATACGATTGGTTGACATATTTCTTACTTGCATTTTTTTAACCCACTGCCTTTTATTAGTTTTTATAAGAATAGTGACTCATTCAGAAGTCATACATTAATCAATGTCCAAATTAATTGTGACTTAAAACTAACATGTTCTTTTCCATCACCAGCTTTTTGGTTCCAAAACAAAGATACTTTTTAAGGATAAATATCTAAACTTCTCTGGGAGGCCGAGGTGGGCGGATCGTTTGAGCTCAGGAGTTCGAGACCAGCCTGAGCAAGAGCGAGACCCCATCTCTACCATAAATAGAGAGAAATTAATTGGCCAACTAATATATATAGAAAAAATTAGCCGGGCATGGTGGCACATGCCTGTAGTCCCAGCTACTTGGGAGGCTGAGGCAGCAGGATTGCTTGAGCCCAGGAGTTTGAGGTTGCTGTGAGCTAGGCTGATGCCACGGCACTCACTCTAGCCTGGGCAATAAAGTGAGACTCTGTCTCAAAAAAAAAAAAAAAAAAATCAAAACTTGTGGTGGAGGCTGAAGTGAAAAGGGTACAGAGAGTAGACAATTTGGAAATTGTAAAGAAACAAAAGAAATGTGGTGCCATGAAAGAAGACAGACCCAAAAGAATGGATATTAAATGATTCCATTTATATAAAGTTCAAAATCAGGCAAAAATAATTAATGTTTGGAGTGAGGACAGTGGATACATTTGGAGAGGAAAGACGAGTTAGTGATTGGAAGAGCACACTGAAAGGATTTTCTGGACCTATTCTGTGGCTACCTAGGTATGCTCACTTTGTAATAATTCATCAATCTTTCCATTCATGAGAAATGAATTTTTCTCTATTCAAATTATACTTCCATTAAAAATGTATTAGTATGGTCTCTCTAATTTCAGATTTAATTCAAAGCAGTTTTAAAAATAAATTTACCATTTACCTCCTGTTGGCAAACTAATGCTTCCCAGTTAAAGGGATGTAAAGATAACAATGACAAATTCCTTGTTTTCACTTCTTTCCTGCCAGTATCCGGGCCACTGACATTTCTTATCTGAACTAGTGCATTCTCTCCCACTTCTCTTCTTATACTGCATTCCAAATTGTTTTACAGAAAAAAAGTCTGATCAAATCACTTTTTCTTATATCCCTCAATTGCTTCTTATTTCCAATTAAGGAAAAATCAGATTCTATCCCATGTGCCTGACGAGCCAAAGATGATCTGGCTCGTGCTATCTCTCTCATAGTACCTTTTGTACCTCTCTTTGACACCCTAAGCTCTGTTAGCACCACCTTCAAATACTCCAACCTCCTTCTAAAAACTTCAACATCTGGATCACCTGTAGTCTGTTTCTAGTTTCCAGTTTGTTTCCTTTTGTTTTCTCTTGGTTTTGGTAATAGCCGGTTTCTTGGTGTGGTGAATTGTCTTCAAATGGCCACCAACAATTTCTCCCAACCTTTCCTTGCCAGTACATGCCAATCCTCCCATCAAGAAGGGAAGCCTGTTTCCCACCCCTTGAATAAGGACTTGATGTTGTTATCAGTTCTGGGTCTACCCTTGAGGAGACCTGGCAGCTGTGGCTTTTGCTCTGTCGGAAGCTGCCCAGCATGTAAAGAATCTATGTTCTCCTGCTGAAAAGGCCACTTTGAAAATGGCCGTGGACAAGGGAGGGACTTTGCTGTTCAACCCACTGAGCTCCAGGTAAATGTAGCCATGACATTGAACCTGTGACACTGCATATAGCAGAGGAATTACCTAGCACAGCCAGGAATCCCTGTAATTGTGAGAAATACTAATACGTTGTTTGGGTTTTAAGCCATTACATTTTGGAGAAGTCTGTTTTACAGCAGCAGATCATGGAAACAGTTGGTATGCCTGAGTGTTTAGCGAACCCTTAACAACACACATAAAACAAAAATGGAGAAGTTTTTGCCTTTTCCTCTGCTGGACGGTTAGAGTCAGGGTTGTTCAACTTAATCCAAATGCCATTTAGTTAAGGCTGGGTTAGAATCTGTCTGCCTAGTCTGCCTTCGCTGCCCTGCTCCACAGGGTGCAGACCTGCACGGTTTCAGCGAGAGCCTGGTGTGGTCACTGGGGCCTTCTTCCCGGTGGGTTCTGAACTCCAATCCTTATTGTATTCTGAGTTCCTGAAAACTGTTTTGCGTTCCAGAGCCTTTGAGCCTAGGTTTTGAGCATTCTGCCCCTCATAGTTTCCAAATTAAGCAAATATTAATAACTTGAGTATAAAATGGGAAACTCTCAGGCTCACTTCTTCACCTGCCTCCTCTACCTGGATCTCAACCCCTCTGTTCTTCAGTGTTGTCGCGGTACCCTGCAAGGCCACCAAAACTCTGCTGGTTTCCCTGTTTCTCGAGAATTTGCCTCTAGCTGGGCAGAGTCCAGATTTTCAGCCTTAGATCCGAGTCCAGGACCAACAGAAGGTCTCAGGAAAAAGCCTCTTTCTTAACATCGGCACATCTCCTGCTCTGTAGTGTTGGTGCCTCTAGCTTTTGTTGCCTTAGCAAATCTCTGATGCTCTTAAACTATGTTTTGTTGTATTTCATTCGGATTTTCCAGTTGTGTCTGCTGAGAGCCTTTGTCTGTCACAAGTTACTCCATCCAGGACACGTGAGCAGCCATTGGCCGCAGCCTCCAAGACAGCACCAAAGAGACTGCAAAGGCTACGATAAGTTTGATGCCCATTTGGAGGTGTTTCCCCAACCTGTTCTTTTTCCAAATTATTCTAAAATTATTTGACTATTCTTGGTCCTTCATTCTTACAAATTAATTTTAGAATAAGTTTGTTAATTCCACAGAAGACCTAGTTAGAATTTTGGTTGGAATTACAGTCATGCATGGCTTAAGGACAGGAATATGTCCTGGAAATGTATCATTAGGCAATTTTGTGGTTGTGTGAACATCATAGAGTGTACCTGCACTAACCTACATGGTACAGCCTACTACACACCTGGGCTATATGGCGTGGCCTATTGTTCCTTGGGTATAGACCAGTACAGCATGTTACTGTACTGAATACCTTAGGTAATTGTAACACAATTGTAAGTACTTGTGTATCTAAACATATGTAAACATAGGAAAGGTACAGTCAAAATACAGTATAAGAGATAAAAAATGCTGTACCTGTTTAGGACATATGCCATGAATTGAGCTTGCAGGATTAGAAGTTGCTCTGAGTGAGTCAGTGAGAGGTGAGTGAATGTGAAGGCCTAGGACACAACTGTACATTGCTGTAGGCTTTATAAACACTGCACACTTAGGCATCATTAATTTATTTCTAAAAATTTCTTTCTTCAATAATAAATTAACCTTAGCTTACTATAACATTTTTACTTTATAAACTTTTTTTTTTTTTTGAGACAGAGTCTCACTTTGTTGCTCAGGCTAGAGTGAGTGCCATGGCGTCAGCCTAGCTCACAGCAACCTCAATCTCCTGGGCTCAAGCGATCCTACTGCCTCAGCCTCCTGAGTAGCTGGGACTACAGGCATGCACCACCATGCCCAGCTAATTCTTTTGTACATATATTTTTAGTTGGTCAATTAGTTTATTTCTATTTTTAGTAGAGACGGGGTCTCGCTCAGGCTGGTTTCGAACTCCTGACCTTGAGCGATCCGCCTACCTCGGCCTCCCAGAGTGCTAGGAGTACAGGCATGAGCCACCGCGCCGGCCCTATAAACTTTTTAATTTTTAAAAACTTTTGACTCTTTGTAATAACACGTAGCTTAAAACACAAACACAATGTATAGCTGTAAAAAAGTATTTTCTTTCTTTATATCCTCATCTATAAGCTTTTTTGTATTTTTAATTATTTTCTCTTTTTAAACCTTTGTGTTAAAAACTAAGACAAAAACAGTTACCTAGGTCTACACAGGGTCAGGATGATCAGTACCACTGACTTCCACCTCTACATCTTGTCCCACTGGAAGGTCTTCAAGGGAAATAAGATGCATGAAGCTGTCATCTCCTATGGTAACAAGGCATTCTTCTGGAATAGCTCCTGAAGGACCTGCCTCAGGCTGTTTTACAGTTAACTCTTTTTATAAGTAGAAGGAGCATGTTCTAAAATAATGGTAAAAATATAGCATATAAATTTTAATACATAAATCAGTAACATGGTTGTCTATTATCATTATCAAGGATTATGTGCTGTACCTATTATAATTATACCTGCTTTCCTTTTGTATGTCTGGCAGTGCAGTAGATTGTTTACACCAGCAGCATCACAAACATATGACTAATGCTTTGGGGTGTGAGGCAAGATCACTAGGCAATAGAAATTTTTCATCTTCATTATAATTTCATGGCACCACTATTGTATATGTGGTCTGTCATTGGCTGAAATATAATTATGTGGTGCATGACTGAACACTGAATTTATACATAAATTTGGGAAGAATTAACATCTTTACAACAATGACTATTTCTGTTAATAAAAATTCTTTATTTAGGTCTTTTTAGACATCTTTCAGTTAAGTTTTGAAATTTTTTTCAGTAAAGATCTTGCATATCAAATTGAATTTTCAGTGACATATATTTGTTACTATTATAAATATTTTAAAATTATATTTTCTAACTGATTTTTACTGGTTTATAAAAATATAAATGCTTTTTTATATTAGTCTATTATTCAGGAATCTTACCAAAGTCTCTTGTTATTTCTGATAGTGTATTGATTCTCTTGGATTTTCTATATTGACAACCATGTTTTCGGTTAAAAAGTGCAAGCTTTGTTCTTACTTCTAATCTTTATATACATTATTTATTTTAGTAATATTAATAGTTCATTCTGCAGTGCAATGTCGAACATAAGCTGTAATAGTGGACAACCTTCAATTGTTCCTAACTTTAAAGACAATGTTTCACCATTGTGTATATTTATTTTAGATTGTTTTAATTGGTCGTCATTGCCAGGTTATGAACGTTTTCTCTTTTCATTATTTTGCCAAGAGTTGTTTACTTGAGTGAATGCTAATTTTTACGGTATTTTTTTCTGCATCTCTTGAAATGATCCTATTTTTTCCCTTTAATGTCTTAATGTTCTAAACTATATCAAAGGATTTCTGATGCAACACAGCCGTGCTGTAAAATTTCAAAAGTACCAAGAGTTAAATGCTGGTTCAGTAATCCAATATGAAATTATTCTTTCATTCCCGTGATAAATCCAGTTTGGTTATGAGGTTTATTTTGTAGATGAATAGATTCTTGTGAATATTTTATTTATAATTTTTGTGTTTAATTTTAGAATTATGACTGACCTATAATTTTCCATCTTCATTTCTCTTTATATGGCTTTGACATCAAGATTGTAGTAACTTCATAAAAAAAACTTGGCAGTTGGGAATATTACTTCTTTGAATATTTTGGTTACAGTTTGTATAAGATTTTATTTCATTTTTGAATGTTTGAGAGACATTTTCTATAAAACCATTTCGTTTTATAACTCACATGTGTATTATGTGTTTATACATTTTAATTACTGACTTAATTTCTTTGATGATTATGGAATATTCAGGTTTGGGAGAAACATTAGCAAATTTTCTGTTTTATGCAAATTTTTAAAAATTCTCATATTTTTATTTGTGCTCTCTCTGTACTTATATTCTATTTTTGTTCTATGGCTTTTGATTTGTGCTTTTTCTCTTTTTTGTTAATCAGTCTTTATAAGAAAACAAGTTTTAGTTTGGTTGATTTCTATTGTTTGAAAGTCTGGATATATAGCATAATGGTTAAAGATATGGGTCTAAGAGTCAGATGGCTTAACTCAAGAGGTGAATAAGAGGATTAAATAGGATAAATTATGCAAAGTTATTTGAGCCCAAAACAAAGTAAATTCTCCATACATATTAGCTATCATTATAGTTAAGTTCCTCATTACTTTCTATCATTTAATCTGGTTTATATTTTCATAGCATTTATCATTCTCTGGAATTATCATTTTTATTCATTTTATTTATTTATTCAACTTAAAAACTGATAATAGATTATTCTCCCATAACTTTCCTATAATGAAAGGGACTTTATTTTTTCCTGATAATCATTATATCCACAGCCTAGAATCATACTCAATATGTAGTTGAAACTCAAAAAAATATATAAATGAATTTAAAAAGCAAATGGATTCCTAAAGAAGTGCAGGATCCTAATAGCATGGTAAACTGGAAGAAGAATTTGAGGTGGGAAAGATATGGAGCAGTATTTGGAGCAAGGACGGTCACAGAAATGAAAGAGATTATTAACAGAGGGTTCTGGTACCCAAAACTCGACAAGAAATTCCATTTTTTCAGGGACTTGAATTGGGCATGATGGACTACCAGAAATAAAGTTAGATACTTCCTAGTTTTGTTTGTTTGTGACTTTTGTGCCTTCCACACAAGAGGTGTTCTAGAAATATTTGTTGACAGGACACTTTTTAGAGGGAGCATCATAAAGACTTTTAAGTCCTATGAGATTGGGTAGGAAGCTTCCATTTTCTTAAGTTAAAAAGTTAAATTTTCCTAAATTGCTTATCTTATTCTAAAAACCAGAAAAGCAAATGAATGCTTTCCGCTTTATAATAGTAACCTTTTTTTTCTGTTTTAGGGTTACCAAAACTACTTTTACCTGGTGGTATGTATCAAAATATTTTAGTATTGATTCAATTATTTCTTCCCCTTGAAATGAAAGTGAGCTCTTACCTGTTCTGTTTTATTGACAGAAAACCCAATGAATCCAATGGGGAAAGCACCTCAGCGAATAGCTGTTAATCCATTCAGCCTAGTGTTTTTTCTTCTGAGAATCTTTTAATTGTCATTTATATACAAAGAAATTCTCAAATATGACAATAAAGGAATAGTTTATGGACAAATATAACTCATCATCATTTCAGTTCTCTATTAAGTCTTCTATACTCTTTTCTGGTATCTAAACCTAATGTGTGTTTTTAATTCAAAATATGTATTATAGTATGGAAGATGGCTAAGCAATAGTCTTTTTTATATTAAGGTTATTAAGCATGGAATGTCCGATTTCCTTAAGTACTAAGGTTGAAAATTGATATCTCTGACATTTCACTTCGACACTTTTATTTTTATTGTGAAGGTACATCCTCATTCTTTCAAATACATGTCTTGGCTTGTGATTATCTTTCAAATTTATTTTTAGAGCAATTTTTGTGAAACCATGGGTAAGTAAAAAATTCATGTTAAAAATGAGTTCCATCGTGGAATCAATGCAGCACAGACAGCTCAAAATATTAATGAAGTGTTTGGAAAGAGGTGGCTAATGAACACACAGTACATCTATGTTTTGAGAAGTTACCTTCTGGTGATTTTAAATGAGCCGCATGGGTGACCTAAGACCAAGGTGGATAATGATGGGCTGAAAGCTATAGTGGAAGCAAATCCATCTTATGCATGAATTAGCAGCAAGGTTTGACATTACTTATTGAATAGAGATTCTTTTCCCCAATGTATATTTTTCTCTGCTTTGTCAAAGATTAGATGACAATATGAAGATGGTTTTATATCTTGGATCTCTGTGACATTCCATAGGTCTATATCTCTGTTCTTGTGCCAGTAACATGCTGTTTTGGTTACTATAGCTTTTCAGTAAAGTTTGAAGTCTGGCAGACTGATGCCTCCCAATTTGTTCTTTTTGCTTAGGATTACTTTGGCTATACGAGGTCTTCTCTGATTCTAGATGAAGCATAGAATTATATTTTTTAAATCTGTAAAGAATGATGGTGGTATTTGGGGGGACACGGGCAATATACATAACCTTAACATTTGTACCCCCATAATATGCTGAAATAAAAAGACATATACTGGACAGAGCTGACTGTCTACAGAACTGGGTCCCAGATGATTAGGAGCCCATCACTTCCTATTGGCGCCTCCCACTCCCACACCCCAGCAGAAGAGAGGAATTGTTTTGGCAGAGGATGTTAGCAAATCAGGCGGTGCAGCTACATCTGTAATTCATCCTATCTTAGGATATGCTGTCACGAGGCTCTACTGCATTTACAAACATGTTTTGCTTCCTAAATGAGTGTGCAAACTCCTATGGGCAGAGAGTGTGCCTAACTCATCTTTGATTCCCTGGCGCCTGGCACATAGTCACAGCTCATCAAATATTATTTCTTTTTCCGTTTAGTTTCTCAGAGAGAAAAGTTAGGTGATGCCAAAGACAAATTTCAGAAGTTCACAGTTCAATCTAGGCTTGCTTCTCAAATTGTTTTCTTCTGTTTCCTTTCAATAAAAGATGGCAGAGGTGCCCTGGGGGGGGGGGAAGAATGATGATGGTATTTTGATAGGGACTGCATAAATTCTGTAGAACACTTTAGGTAGTATGGACATTTTAACCATACTGATTCTACCAATCCATGAGCATGGTAGGGATTTCCATCTGTTTAGATCTTCTACAATTTCTTTTCTCAATGTTTTGTAGTTCTCCCTATATGTATCTCCCCATCTTCATTAAATATATTCCTAAATATTTAATTTTCTTTGATGCTATTGTGAAAGGTGTTACGTCTTTGATTTGATTTTTGGCTTGACCATTATTCGCATATAACCGGATATCCACATGCAGAAAATTGAAACTCTCACCTCTCACATCTCACAAAAATCAACTCACAATGGATAACAGACTTAAACCTAAGGCATGAAATCTTAAGAATTCTGGAAGAAAATGTTGGGAAGACTCTTTTACACATCAACCTAGGCAAAGAATTTATAAAGAAGACCCCCAAAGCAATCACAGCATCAATAAAAATAAACAAATGGGAAGTGATCAAATTAAAAAGCTTCTGCACAGCCAAGGAAACTACCATTAGAGCAAATAGACAACCTACAGAATGAAAGAAAATATTTGCTTTCTACACATCCAATAAAGGGCTGATAACAACAATCTACATAGAACTTAAGAAAATCAACAAGAAAAAAAAATCAAACAACCCCATCAATAAATGGGCAAAAGACAGGAACAGAAACTTTTCAAAAGAAGACAGACTAATGTCCAGCAAACATATAAAAAGTGCTCAACATCTCTAATCATTATCAAAATGCAAATCAAAACTACAGTGAGTTATCACCTAACTTCAGTGAGAATGGTGTTTATCAAAAAATCTCTAAACAACAAATGCCGGTGTGGTTGTGGAGTGATTGGAACATTCTTACACTGCTGGTGGGACTGCAAACTAGTACAACCACTGTGGAAATTAATTTGGAGATACCTCAAAGAACTAAAAATAGAAATATGATTTGATCCAGCAATCCCATTACTGGGCATCTACCCAAAGGAAAAAAAAGACAGTCTATAAAAAAGACATATGCACTCGAGTGTTTATAGCAGCACAATTCACAATTGCAAAGATGTGTAAACAACCCAAGTGCCCATCAATGCATGAGTTGATAATAAAATGTCGTATATGTATGCCATGGAGTTCTACTCAGCCATAAAAAGAAATGGTGACACAGCACCTCTTGTATTATCCTGGATAGAGCCTGAGCCCATCCTTCGAAGTGAGGTATCACAAGGATAGAAAAACATGCAGCACATGTACTCGTCATCAAATCGGTATTAACTCATCAACACTAAGGTGCTCACATGGTAGTAATACTCACTAGGTTCTGGTCAGGTGCGGGGGGTAAACCCACAACTAATGGAAGCAGAACACACTGTATAGGGGAAGGACATGCTTGTAGCCCTGGCTTAGGTGAGGCAAACCCATTACATGTAACCAAAACGTTTGTACCCCCATAATATCTTGAATTTAAAAAAGAAATACCAAAGATTATCAGCAAACAACCAGTAGCCAGGAAAAGGAAAGGAAAAACTTCTCTATAGGTTTCAGAGGGAACATATCCTGGCTCCAGAAATTTTGGAGGACTAGTCTCAAAAACTATAAGACAATACACTTTTCTTGTTTCAAACCAAAAAGAAAAAAAAAATTCAAAGATATATATCAATGATCAATAAATGAGAGTAACTATAATAAAGAAAGTGCTCCCCTCAAAAAAAGAAAGGAAAAAGAGATTGTTTCAAAACAGGCATCATTTTCTCTAACAAAGCTTTTCTGAAACACATCCATACATGTGTACACACACGTTAGGTCAGATGCCCATCCTTGGTGGGCTTTATCACCTGCACACGCAATAATCAGTGCTTACCATTTGGTACAGAAACTGTCAATCTGTCTATCTCCTATTGGATTGCGTCTAAGTTCCTCAAAGACCTTAGAACTCTCTTTATATCGCCCAGCACCTGATACAAACAATTCAATAAATGTTTGTCAAAGTAAATGAATATCTGAAATTAAGACTATCTTAGAAAATCAATAACTTTTAGTCACTGTAATGATAATTCATTATAGTCTACCTTCTATTATAATTAGCTGCTTGTCTTTCCACTAGCATACAAATATTAGGCTCCTCAAATAAATGATGTATTGAACTCAATTATCAGAGTAAAAAATGAGCTAAAATAATTCACAAAATCCAGTGAGTTACCTATGAAAAAAAATCCATAAGAAAAGGAACATTCACATCATCAGGAACCGATTTTAGGATTTCAAATTACTACTTCCTAGGTATGGTTTTTATGGACACTCTCATTTACCACATCATTCCTCAGAGTCCAACAGCCACAAAATCAGCATGAACTATTTAGAGACCTACAGAAAGCTCACAGCAAGCCAAGTGTCGATGTCCACAGCTGGAGCTAGGCGCTCGGTGGCTCTGAGGCACGGATGGCGTCCCATCCCCATCCTGAGACATTCCCTGCCTCCACTAACTGAACCAGAGTCATTGCTTCACTATTTCCCAACACAACTCTCCCCCAACAGCATCAATTACAAGGCAAGAAGATAGACAATCACTATCCAAACTTAACTAAAAGCCCAGTTTAAAAGCTTTCATTACAAGAGCTATCAAACAGTGTTAGCCCACACAAGGAAAAACAAAATTGAAAAATATTTGAGGACAGGGAGTCAGTCTTACCTACCTTAGCAATCTTACCTCTGCCACTTAGCACAGTCCCTGCATCTATCAGCTCCACAATACAGTTGTTAGAATGGTTTCACTTATAGACCAGATAGGGGATTTTTATTTTATCTATATTTTTAAAATGTTTAAATGTATTTATGTATTACTTGTGTAAAAGTAAACATGAAGAAAAATGTCTCTGTGTATGTCTCTGTGTACCGTAGTAAAATTGACCATTTTGCTATTAAGCTATCATATTGAATGCATTAAAATGGCTTCTATTTCTATATAACCATTTTTTTCTGCAAATTTGTAAACATAAACTCCCATAAATGACTATGAAACCACTACAAATGGAGAATCTCACAAAATTACTCATGTAATAGCATACAGTGTTCAAAACAACAGGTAGTTAACAGTCCCTCAACTGATTCTCATCTTGTCAGGTAGACAGAAGGTATGGCTGTTCCATTTCACAAATTATGAAATTAACTCAAAATCCAAATATGAATTGTTCAAGACTGCATTGCTTGTGAATTGGAGGTGAAAATGAGGACTGGGATGAACATTCATGTCTTCTCTACTTAAACTATAGAGAGGTATCTTGGGCATTAGTAGCATTTTAATTTTGATATATTTGCCTTGATCAAACCATGAGCTGTGGGGGTCACCAGCATACTCCACTGTGATTTATACCTCCCCTTCCCCATCAACTCATACTGGATTAAAAGGAAATAGACTTAAATTAGAGCAGGAGGTCGGAGGCTGCTGGATAGATGCTGGCTAGGAGAATGTATTTGAGGACACCTCTCCATCCTGTGGACATAAAATCACACACTGAGCTATGTTGTGGACAGTCCTGTTTGGAAGAGGAGGGTGGTTTGGAAGAGGAGGGTGGTCATTATATTCTGTGGACTTTGTCAGCTATAATAGCCTACATAGTTGTCAAGTCTGGAGATTTCTGTCCAAACAAACTTGCTATTACAGAAATGACAAATTTCTACAATGAAAGAGGTTCAATTTAGGAGCTTGCAAAGTAAATCCAGCTGCAAAAGAGTTTGCTTAATTAGCAGGGTTCAAACATTTTTAAAATCAGTTCTTGATATTTAAAAATGAAAATGTTTCTCATGAAAATTTGGATTTCATAAAAATTTGAAGAGCTGGTAACCTTGGTGTTGAATGAGGTGCCCCTTTCATTTACTATATTTTTAGAGACAGGGTCTCACTCTGTCACCTAGGCTGGAGTGCAGTAATGTCATCATATTATAGCTTATTGCAGCCTTGAACTCCTGGGCTCATGTGATCTTCTTGCTTCAGTCTCCTGGGTAGCCAGGGACTACAGGTGCACGCCACCACACCTGGGTAATTTTAAAATTTTTTGTAGAGATGGGGTCTTGCTATGTTGCCCAGGCTGGTCTTGAACTCCTGGGCTCAAGCAATCCTGTCATCTTGGCTTCCCACAGTGCTGGGATTAAGGATTGAGCCACCACACTCAGTGAGGTGCCCCTTTTAAATGGGGCTTTGGAACTTCAGTTTGCCACTACTCCCAGCTGTTTTATACCACTTGAGTGAGTGGCCTGTTTCACTCAATTTTATGACTCACTCAAGTTGAATTTTGTGACATGGGGTTAGTTTCTCTGTCCTTTTATGATATTGAAGACCTTGCCATTTCCCCACTTCCCTGTAAACAAGATTCCTCCTTTGAATGGGTCCCAGCCACATCTAGTTGCTTTTGGTAGGTTACCTAATATGTTTTTTTCCTATCTTTTGAGGTAAATAAGCACAATCCTGCAATGGATCCAATAATCTAGTTATTAATAGACATTATAAATTAGGATTTAAGTGTGCTGTAGATTGTGTCTGTGTGCTAAGTAAAAAATCCACCATTCACAATTTTGGTATTAACCCACGTTGCAAAAGCTATGTTACTGGTCGGTCAACAGACTGTAACGATGTGCAACAATGTAACACAGCATTAATGAGCCATTAACATTTGTAAAGCCAAATATATCATGCAGAAATCTCCACACAGTTTTGTGGCAAATAACATTAATACAAGTTAAATCATACTGAAAAGAGAGAGAGAGAGAGTCCCCTTACAACCCCAAATCCCAGAACCCACACCCCCGCACACGGGCTGTGTGACAGCGGGCACCCACGACTCGAGCCCAGCCCGCCGGAAGCGCAGGAGTGGCCTTGGGACCCCGGAAGGCCCGGCCACCGCGTGACCTCGGCTCCACCGCCCTGCTTTGGGCCTCAGTCCCTCCAACCCTGCCTCGCGCGGGGGCCCTTGGGAGCCTCGCGCCTGTGGAACTGCCGGCCCCTCACGCGCGCCCGGAAGCCGCCCGCCGTCCTGCCCGCTCACGCTGGAAGGCGGCCGCTCCGGGACGCCCGCCATGTGCCGCCCGCCATGTGCTGCCTGCCTCGACCCTGGCCGGGTACCTCGCAGGCGCAATGGCCGCTGAAGTGGCGGCTGCCGCCCCGCCCCCTGGGCCCCGCCCCCGGCCCCGCCCCCGGCCCCACCCCGGCCCCGCCCCCGGCCCCACCCCCGGCCCCGCCTCCTGTTATCCCTGTGAGGATAGGGTCAGATTCAGACTCAAGGCAGTTTGCCAATGACCATGAGTATTCTTATCTCAAACTAAGTCTTATAATGCACACTGGCATTATATATACTATATATATAAAGCTTATAATACACACCCCCACAAAGTCAGAGCCATAGTGACCTCATGCCCCAGAAGCACACGCACGTACTGACGGAGCACGCGGCACGCAGATCCCGCGATGCCCCACAATCCACAGGAGGCTCGAAGACTCGCAGGGAGACGGACGGGGGAGAAACCAGTTGGTTCATGTGATATTTCAGTGAAATAGTAGTTGAGCAGCATGACACTTTATATATGCGAAGTTATTTTACTCCATACAGTGCCAACCAAAAGATTGTTAATAAATGTATTGATAGACACATGCTTGTAATGTGTTAAAGGAGAAATAGGATTAACTCACCCCTTTGAACCTGAAGTCCAGTAATTGAAACCAAATAAAGGCTGTAAATATGACTAAGTTTGTGGTGATGTCTATGTCTTTAATCCTAACAAAACCCTTTCCTTTTATGGTTTCTTTATCCATTTGCCAAACGACGTGACCTGAGAGAGCGCTTTAGTGACATGACAAATTCATGTGATTAGAAAGTTATTAGGCTTGAATTTAAACTTAGCCTGTCTTATGCCCTAAATTCCTAAACCTGCTCACCCTGAGGCGACACACCAGAGCTAGGCTTTACCTGGCTATGTCCCCTCTCAGAGAACCCTCCACATTTGAACAACCTCTCCTTCCAGTTGCTCACACAATTACTTCCGATGTACAGGTTCTCCTACCCTACAGGAAATTTTGACACATCGACCACACATCCCAAACATCAGCAACCCTGTCCCTATTTCTTCCTGCTTTGTTTAATTCACACTTAGAACTTTAAACTTATATTTACTAAGGAAAAAAATTCTCATAGCCCTCTGAGCTTTTAGTTGATTTGCCAATCAAGACCACAGTTGTGGATGACCCCTTAAATAACTGAGTCT
Source organism: Mirza zaza (assembly GCA_008750895.1). Lineage (NCBI taxonomy): Eukaryota > Metazoa > Chordata > Mammalia > Primates > Cheirogaleidae > Mirza > Mirza zaza. The sequence goes on from VSMD01127181.1 coordinate 18,422, forward strand.
CCTCTGGCTACATCTGACACAATACAGGACTAGGATGCTGACCCTTGCCTACGTACAGAGTCACAGATCTCCCAATGCCTTTCAAATACCCCTGGAAATCCGAGGGTATCTTTTTAAAGAATTAATTTTCCAAGCACAGATGGGACCATCTTCTACTAAATCAATGAGTTAGATGAGTTGACCAATAGGCATGTTTGCTTATATCTACTTGCATTTGTCTGGTGTGTGCATTAGTATTTGGATAGTGGCTGGGTTTTGCATACATTTAGACATGAGAAGAATGTTTGTGTGACTTCTCTGTATAAGGAGGCTCTGAAATTATAAAGTTTTGTACTTGCAGAGAATGTAGGGAATAGTTCATTAGAAAAGTGGAGGTTTGGGGTCTTCTGAAGTTGGTGGTATATTTTACAAAGATGTAAATTCTTCCAGACATAATATGTTCCTGGGCTCTTGGCTGCACAGTATTCATAACTTGTAAGTTTTCTCTGGATTGTAGCCTCTATAATTAAAAAAAGTTACCAATACTTTAAAAAATAGAGATCTTTGCACACAAGGTAAAACTCATATAATTTCAAATCATGTTATAAAAAGCAAATGTGCAACTAATAAAGGGAAATTAGACATATAGAACAATAATGAACATGTTAAATACTTTGTTTTCTAGCCTTCCTATAAAATAAGAAGTTACATTAAGAATTGCCTTAAAAGCCAATTAATTACCTCATGCATACACCCAGTTTGTAGTAGCATTACTCACAATAGCTAAAACATGGAAGCAGCCCATGTATCCATCGATAGGTGAATGGATAAGCAAAATGTGACATATTCGTACAATGGAATATTATTCAGCTTTAAAAAGGAATAAAATATTGACACATGCTACAACATAGATGAAACTTAAGCACATTATTTTCAGTGACATAAGCCAGACACAAAAAGATAAATACTATGTGATTCTACTTATATGAGGTAGGTAGAGTAGTCACAATCATAGAGACAGAAAATCTCTATGGTTGTTACCAGGGGCTATGGAAAAGGGAATGGGAAGTTATTGTTTAATGGGTACAGAAATTCAGTTTTACTAGATGAAAACAGTTATGGAGATGGGTGATGGTGATGGCTATGTCAATGGAAAGGAAGCCAAACTCTGTAAAATAATTTAAAGAGGTTTATTCTGAGTCAAATTTGAGGATCATGACCCAAGCCATACCCAAGAAACCTTGAGCAAGTGGACTTACTGTGGTTGGGTCACAGTTTGGTTTTATACATTTCAGGGAGACAGGGGTTACAGGTAAAGTCATAAATCAATACTAGAAGGCATATATTGGTTTGGCCCAAAAAAGTGGGCCATCTCAAAGTGAGAGCTTATAGGTTATAGGTGGGTTTAAAAAGTCTTTGACTTGTAATTGGTTAAAAGATGAAGCTTTGTCTGAAGGCTTGGAATGTTTTAAGGAAGTCTGTTAATCAGAGATAAGCCACCAACATATATTTGTTTTATAAATTGAGGACCTGCAGGTGTGTTTTGCATAGCCTTAGGCCTGTTAATGACTTACAAAGGATGTCTCCAAGAAGGGAGGGGGCATGATGAGGCATGTGTGACCTCCATCCTCCTGGAAGGCAATTCAGTTTTAGGGTATACCTTTGCCCAGGAGGGGGTCCATTTAGTCAGGTGGGGGGAGAGTCTTAAGATTTTATTTTAGTTCACAGTTACATAACTTTCTTAATATATTTACCACTGAACTGTACACCTAAAATTATTAAGATGGTAATTTTTATGCTATGTGTTTTTAACAATAAATAATAAATTAGAAAAATACAATTAACAAATTTTCTTAATATAGAGGTGGTATTATTGAAAACCCAGAAACATTTAGATCTGAAAAATCACAATGTTACCATATTTCAGATTTTCTGTATTCTAGCAAAAGATTTCCCTATAGAGACAGTTATATAGTAAATATATATTTGTTAGAGAAAGGGGAGTATTTGAAATAATAGGCTAGCTTTAAACTCAAATATGTGAAAAAATAGTAACCAAATACATAAAAAAATGAAAAAAACCTCAAAATAATAGTGAAATAATTATACATATATCAAACATAAAAGAAAATATAAGAAAGACTAAATATTTTCAAATATTTATAACTTGGAATCCATGTTGCACATGTTCATGGAAAGGAGAAAATAAACAAAACGTAGAGGGAGAATGCGGCATTAATGATGGACTAGGCAGAGATTGGATATAATACTTGTAAGGGGGCCTTGCAAAAATAACAGGAAAATTCCTAACCCCACAATTGCCCCAGTAACAAAGGTCAATCCTGTGAGTTCCCTCACTCACAGGCACCCTGCAGGAGTTCTGTTCTGCACAACTTCTGAAAGCAGCTGACCGAATGGAAGCTAGATGCAAATCTCTCTCTTTCAAAATTGTTTTTTGAGAATCTGGGTTTACAGATTCCTGTGTAAACAGCGGGAGAATGAGCTACAGCCCCAACCTCATCTCCAGGGCAGTCACCTCTCCTGTGATCACCTCTCCTCCAGGGAAGGGCAGGAAACCAACTCTTGGACCTTGACACCCTTGCAGTTTTTGTTATTTACCTGCTGCCGCTTTTGTTATCAACTGACAGCCATCACTACTTTTTTCTCTTTGTCCCCCTTAAAATCAGCAAGCCACTTGGCCTCACTGCTGCCATCTCCCTTCTCTTTTTTTGGGATGCCACGCCCATGCCATCTCCCTGCCATCAGCTCTCCCCTCCTTTTCTCTCTCTCTCTCTCTGTCATTCTCTCTCTCTCTCCTTTAAAACGATAAAATAAATTTTTTTCTTTTATGTCATAATCTTTGCATGAGAAGTCGTTGTCCACCCGCGCCACGAGTACCTGCTAGGCTTTCCCCCCAACAGTACTTAATCATATAACTAACTGTAAACTCAAAATATAGCACAACCCAGAGCCAGGGAATAGATCCTAGTGTGTGTGTGGTGGGGGAATAGACTCTATAAGGAATTACATATTTAACTTCAGAGAGAGGAGGATCCTTTATTTGAAGAATTATGCAGCAATATCTGGTTATCCATAAGAAAGAAAGAAATTAAATTGAGCCATAAATATTAAATATTTTAGGAAGAATATTTTAGGAAGAAATATATTTTCTTCCTAAATATATTTAGGAAGAAAATATTTTAGGATTTAAATCTTAAATCCTAAGATTTAATAATATTTTTAAAAATCCTATAAAAACCTTTCAAAACAGGTATAGTACGACAATATTAATCTCAGAGAAGTGCTCAAATAGATATATCTATAGACATGCATAGACATATTGGCACAGATATAGAAAAATATCAGTTTTCATTATAGCATGAAGAGGGAAGGCATTTAACAATGTTGAGATAAGGAAAACGCACTTCAGTTAAACTGCTAAGGCTTATAAAAATTTTAAAGAGTGCATATTTCACTGGATGCTGAAAGAAGATCTGAATTTTCATGCAGGGTGTATTAGTATTATAAAGTGTTTCACAATTAGAGGTTGGCAACCAGACAACATCTATTAACATTCAAAACACAGAACAGCAACACAGAGCAATGCCAGTCCTAGGAGTCTCCCACAGAGTCATAAATTCAGGTGTAAGGAGCAAACTTCTGGACACCAATCCTATGGGGTGACCTTTATTTGTTGGGATATGCAGGAGTTCTTCCTCACACATGATATGTATTTTTTGCACCTTTTCTGAGATTCTAACTTTAAAATAAAGTCAATGATAAAACAGATTTCATTTTGATAAATCATTTTCCAAAATAGATGTTACAAGGGAGATTCTTGCAACTTGTCTTGCAGGTGAAGGGTATGACTTAGATTGCCCAGGAGAAAAGTCATTGACAGGGACATAGCAAAGTGCTACTGTGTTTTTTTGGCTGCCGTTTTTACTGCACGGCAGAGAAACAGAGTAGTAATCTGTCCTTGCTGAGCTTTATGCTCTTTGAAGAATCATAGTTCTCCATCTCACTTTACAGCATGCTGTTGGCATTCCTCATTTTTTTATGTGAACTAAACATGTTATCTGGTTTGAAATAATTTTCTCTTTCATTCAAACATATGTCTAGAGTCACTGCCTGGTCTGAAGCTTGGTTAATGCATACTGACCAATTAGTTATTATAAATTTTTATATGTAAAAATAATCAATACTTGATTTTGTTGGGTATAAAATACTCACAATTGTTCATAAACCAATGGAGAGGGTTGCTGTTGGCTGTGTAAAGTCTCATGTGGTGGTAATTGTATAACCACGGCCACTATTTGTGCAAGGTTTTTTGTTGAATTATAGCTAGAAAATTTCTATTTTTCCATTGAAAAGCTGTTGTTCTGTGACATAGTTTAGATACTGGTTTTCTTTAAATCTGATGTTTTACTTTGATCCCCAATGTTGGGAGGTTGGGCAAGTATTTGTGTAATTGGAGCAGGTCCCTCATGAGTGGCTTGGTGCTGTAACCACAGCAATGAGTGAGTTCGTGCTCTATTTGTTCCCACAAGATCTGGTTGTTAAACAGAGCCAGGCACCGCCTTTCTCTCTCTTGTACCTTTTTCTCACCAGATGACATGCTGGCTCCTTTCCTTTTCTACCATGGTTAGAAGCCAGAAACAGAGGCTAGCACCATTCTGCTTGAATAGTCTGCAGAACTGTGAGCCAAATAAACTTCTTTTCCTAATAAACTACTCAGCCTCAGGTATTCTTTTATGGCAAGACAAAACACACTAAGACATTCTGTTATGTGAATTACACATCAATAAAACTGTTAAAAGATTTCTTTTTTAGTATATATCAGAGAAGTTTTAGGTAGAGAACATTTTAAAGATAAATTTACTATAGTATTAAAATTAGCTTTAAATTAAAATTACTATGAAAATAGTTTTGATTATAGAAGCAAACATATTTTCAGTTGATCAGTAGTTTGTCTTTGCCTATGAGTATAGCCCAACATTCTTATACTTAGCAGCTGAGATGGATAGGTAGTCCCATCATAATAGTCTGCAGTAGAATTATTTGTTCATGGATGACCTACTTGCATGTTTTGGTTTCTGAGGAGTATGATACATAGGTGCACACATACATGTAAATGAACATTTGTTCTGCTTTCTGATTACTGAGACTGATAATTGAGCCATGTTTTAAAAGGAACTATCTGAACATTTGCATTCAAAGGTTCATCTACTCTTAGGCTGCCATTGTCTTCTCAATCTTGTGTTTACTGTGTTGGTCCTGTTGAACTTCGGCATGGTCCACTTGTTAATTTATATTTTCCTTTTGCATTTTTACTTTAGTGCCTTGGTATGTCTTGTTCATTTTGACATGCAAGCTATAGTTGCAAAACCAGATGTAAAATGTCACACCAAAATTTTGAAATGTTATCTAAAGAAAATAAAGTTTGATCAGTATAAGTCTAGTTCTGAAATACAGACATTGTTATCTCCACAAAATGGTAATATATCCACCACTCTGTCTGAGGTCCTTACATGATACATGTATTAACAGATCAGTTCATTTTTTTGTTCTTTTCCCACATTTGTATGTCTTTTTAAAAGGTCTGATGAACTGCTTTGCTTGAGAAAGGGAGAAGAATTGCTATTGCATTGAGACTGGTCTGCATTGATCAGATGTATTTGTTTTGGCAACGAATGTTTGAGTGTCTACAGAGAACCAGATCTCGGTCAAGGGGAAGAGAAAGGGAGAAGCATGGGGAAGGAAGGATCCACTTTAGATCCCGTATGACAGGGAGGCCTGTAAAAAGTGTGAACAGGCCTCAGGAAGAGGATAATCCAAAGTAGATCTCTGGATTCCTTAGGAGCTAAGAGGAAAGAAAGGCCAGCATGGAGTGCATTCACTTAGGTCAAGGCAAATTGCAGGTGAGAACAGCTGTGGGCACAGAAGTGTCCCTCAGAGAGTCAGCTTTAAAATAAATGTCTTGTCCAGACTGCATAAAATCATCTCACAACAATATCAGCCAGATAAGAACTCCACAACCCTCTGAAGTTTTGACCTTGGCAGGATCAGAAACCACAATTAGGCAGCTGAGGGAAGAAGGATGGAACTAGGCAGGGAAGAAAGACGATGTCTGCCTTCCACCCTTCCTGAGAGAGGCCAGCCTGCAGCAAGCCCCAGCTGATCAACTCTGACTTTGGGGCATTCCTATTATTATATGGGGCTGGGCATTCTGTTTCAGTGCTGTGGCAATTTAAGCAACACTAGGACTTTTTATTATATTACTTGAGAATCATGTTTTAGCCTGGACAGATGAGCATGTGAATATTTAATTTATAAGTGATTGTGGGAAAGATATTGCCTTCTGATTATATTCCATGAGTCAAAGATGGTAGTTACATATCTTAACAGATGTCTGTTTGGACACTTTTTTGGTGATATAATCCCATTCATATAATTTTTTAATATCTAAAATATGTGTGTGGTCTCCATCACAACTGTCATGTACTTGCTTGCTGCAGGCTGGCCTCTCGCAGGACGGGTGGAAGGCAGACATTGTCATTAAAATGACTAAACAATTTTAATAGTCCGGAGCTTTTTCTTATTTCCAGAAACTAGTCTTTATTATCATTGTTTTATAAATTATAAAGAAAATATACAGTGAAGTAAAGATTACAGATCTGTGAAAAGGTGGAACAAAATTTCATAGAGACAATATGCCTTTAGTCCTAGGCTGTGCTCTTAGACATAAAGCTTAGCCCCAGTGATATTTTTATTTCTATGGGTTCCAGCTCTATCCAGGAAAATACAACAGGTGCTATATCACCATTGTTTCTTATAGCTTATAGAATAGTACTCCATGGTATAAATATACCACATTTTATTAATCCACTCATGTATTGATGGGCACTTGGGTTGTTTACACATCTTTGCAATTGTGAATTGTGTTGTTATAAACATTTGAGTGCAGATGTCTTTTATATAGAGCGTCTTTTGTTCTTCTGGGTAGATGCTCAGTAATGGGATTGCTGGATCAAATGGTAGATCCACTTGTATCGCTTTGAGGTATCTCCATATTGCTTTCCACAAATGTTGCACTAGTTTGCAGTCCCACCAGCGGTGTAAGAGTGTTCCTATCAGTCCATATCCAACCCAACATTTATTGTTTTGGGACCTTTTGATAGAGGTCATTCTCACTGGAGATAAGTGATATCTCATTATGGTTTTGATTTGCATTTCCCTGATGATTACAGATGTTGAGGATTTTTCATATGTTTATTGGCCATTATTCTGCCTTCTTTTGAAAAGTTTCTGTTCATGTCCTTTGCCCACTTTTTGATAGGGTTGTTTGATTTTTTTCTTGCTGATTTGCCTGAGTTCTATATAGATTCTAGTTATCAGCCCTTTATTGAATGTGTAGCATGCGAATATTTTCTCCCATTCTGTAGGTTGTCTGTTTGTTCTCATGATAGTTTCTCTGGCTGTGCAGAAGCTTTTTAATTTGATCAGGTCTTATTTATTTATTTTTGTTGTTGCTGTGATTGCCTTTGGGGTCTTCTTCATAAACTCTTTGCCTAGGCCAATGTCTAGAAGAGTATTTCCAACGTTTTCCTCTAGAATTCTAATAGTTTCTCACCTAATGTTCAAGTCTGTTACCCAGCGTGAGTTGATTTTTGTGAGAGGTGAAAGGTGTGGGTCCTGTTTCAGTCTTCTACATGTGGCTATCCAGTTTTCCCAGTACCATTTATTGAATAAGGATTCTTTTCCCTAGTGTATGTCTTTGTCTGCTTTGTCAAAGATTAGATGGCTATAGAAGTATGGCTTTATATCTGGGTTCTCTGTTCTGCTCCACTGGTCAACGTCCCTGTTCTTGTGACAGTAACAAGATGTTTTAATTACTATAGCCTTGTAGTATAGTTTGAAGTCTGGTAAATTGATACCTTCCAACTTATTTTTATTGCCTAGGATTGCTTTTGCTATATGGGGTCTTTTGTGGTTCCATATGAAGCGTAAAATTATTTTTTGTAGATCTGTGAAAAATGATGTTGGTATTTTAATAGGAATTGCATTGAATCTATAGATTACTTTGGGTAGTATAGACATTTTAACAATGTTGATTCTACTGACCCACAAGCATGGTATCGTTTTCTATCTGTTTATGTCCTCTGCTATTTCCTTCTTCAGTAATTCAAAGTTCTCCCTGTAGAGGTCTTTTACCTCCTTAATTAAATATATTCCTAGGTACTTTATTTTCTTTGTTGCTTGTGAAGGGTATTGAGTCTTTGATTTGGTTCTCAGTTTGACTGTTATTGGTGTATATGAATGCCTCTGATTTGTGTGTATTGACTTCATATCCTGAGACTTTACTGAATTCATTTATCAATTCAGTGAGTCTCTTGGATGAATCCTTGGGGTTTTCTAGATATAATATCATATCATCAGCAAAGAGTGAGAGTTTGATCTCTTCTGCCCCTAGTTGGACACCCTTAATTCTGCTCTCTTATCTAATTGCTATAGCAAGGACTTTCAGCACTATGTTGAATAGAAGTGGAGATAGTGGGCAACCCTACTTAGTTCCAGTTCAAAGTGGGAATGCTTTCAATTTTTCCCCATTCAGTATGATGTTGGCTGTGCATTTGTCATACATGGATTGTATCATTTTTAGGTAAGTCCCGTCTATGCCTATTTTGTTAAGTGTTCTTATCACAAAAGGGTGTTGAATTTTGTCAAATGCTTTTTCTTTGTCTGTTGAGAGGATCACATGGTCTTTGTTTTTGTTTCTGTTTATGCGGTGAATTACATTTTTGGATTTGCATATGTTGAACCATTCCTGCATGTCTGGGATGAAGCCCACTTCATCATGAGGGATTATTTTCTTGATAAGCACCTGTCAATTAGCTAGGATTTTGTTGAGAATTTTTGCATCTATATTCATAAGGGACATTGGTCTGTAGTTTTCTTTTTTTGTTGTGTCCTTTCCTGGTTTTGGTATCAGGGTTATATTGGCTTCATAAAATATGTGGAGGATTCCATCCTTCTCAATGTCATGGAAGAATTTCTGCAGCATAGGCACCAGTTCTTCTTTGTAGGTGTGGTAAAATTTGGGTGTGAAACCATCTGGTCCAGGACTTTTCTTTTTAGGAAGGTTTTTTATTGCTGTTTCAATTTTAGTACTTGATATTGGTCTGTTCAGGAATTCTATTTCTTCCTGATTGAGCCTAGGGAAGCTGTATGTTTCTAAGAATTTGTCCATTTCCTCCACATTTTCCAGTTTGTGTGCATAGAGGTTTTTGTAGTATTCATAAATTATATCTTGTATCTCTGTGGCATCAGTTGTGATTTCTCCTTTATTGTTCCTGATGGAGCTTATTAGAGATTTTTATTTTCTGCTTTTCCTTAGTCTAGCCAAAGGCATGTCAATTTTGTTTATTTTTTCATAGAAATAACTTTTTGTTTTATTAACCTTCCGTATAGTGTTCCTGTTGTCAATTTCATTTAGTTTTGATTTGATCTTATTGATTTCACTTCTGCTGGGTTTGGGGTCAGTCTGTTCTTCATTTTCCATCTCTTTGAGTTGATTCATTAGGTTGCCTATTTATGATCTTTCTGACTTGTGATCTTTCTGGATATAGGCATTTATGTAAATAAACTTTCCTCTCAGGACTGCTTTAGCTGTGTCCCACAGATTTTGATAAATTGTATCTCTTTTGTCATTTAATTTAAAGAATCTTTTGATTTCCATCTTGATTTTCTCATTTATGAAGTAATCGTTCAGTAGAAGGTTGTTTAGTTTCCATGACTTTGTGTAGAAATGAGAGTTTCTATTAGGGTTGATTTCTGCTTTTATTCCACTGTGATCTGTGAAGATACATGGTATAATTTCTATTTTTTAAAAGTTTTTGAGAGATGCTTTTTGTCCTAGGATATGGTCAATCTTAGAGAATGTCCCCTGTGCTGATGAGAAGAACATATACTCAGTGGTTTGGGGGTCCAGTAAATGTCAGTCAGTCCCATTTGTTCTAGAGTCCTGTTTAAGTCCATTATTTCTTTGTTAATTTTCTATTTGGAGGATCTGTCCTGTGCTGTCAACAGGTGTTGAAGTCTCTGGCTATTATGGTGTTGTTGTTTATCAATTTGTTTAGATCAAGTACAGTTTGCTTTATGAATCTAGGTGTACCTAAGTTGGGTGCATTCATATTTAGAATGTTACATATTATTGTTATATCTACTTGTTCAACTGTACCCTTCACCATTATATAGTGACGCTCTTTGTCTTTCATTACTTTTATTCATTTAAAAACTAAGTTATCTCAAATCAAAACTGCCACACCAGCCTTCTTTTGGCTTCTGTTTGCTTGAAATATTGATTTATACCCCTTACCTTGAGTCTAAATGCATCCTTGCAGGTTAGATGTGTTTCCTGAAGACAGCAGATACTTGACTTGTTACTTTTTTATCCATTTGGCCAGCCTATGTCTCTTGAGTGGGAAGTTCAAGCCATTCACATTTATTGAGAGAACTGACAGATGGGGCAAATTTCTGTTCATCCTGTTGGGTTGAACTTTGTTGCTTTGTTTTCTCCTTTGAGCCATTGTGGTATTTGGCCTTTGATATTTAGCTTTTGAGTAGTTCTACATTCATGAGTGTTTATTGTGCTGATCCATGTATAACTCTGTTTTGAGTACTTCTTGGAGGGTTGGTCTTGTCTTGGTGAATTCCCTCAGTCTTTGCTTATCTCAGAAGGTCTTTATTTCTCCTTCATATACAAAAGTTAATTTTGCAGGGTAAAAGATTCTAGGCTGGGCATTATTCTGTTTCATAATAGTGAGAATGGGGCTCTAGTCTCTCCTTGCTTGTAAGGTTTCAGTTGAGAAGTCTGGCGTTACTCAGATAGACTTTTCTTTGTATGTTACTTGTTTCTTTCACCTTACAGCTTATAAAAGGGCCTCTTTACTGGATATTTTGGTCAGTCTGATGCCTGCATGTTGTGGTGTCTTCCTGTTTGCATTGAGTCTCCCAGGGGTCCTTTGAGCTTCTTATACCTGGATATCTAGATTTTTAGCAAGACCTGGGAAATTTTCCTCCATTTTATCTTCAAATAGCTTATCCAACCCTAGTGTATTTTCTTCTTCACCTTCAGGGATGCCCATATCTCTCATGTTAGGCTTCTTCACATAATACCACATTTCTTGTAGGCTTTGCTCTTTTCTCTTATTTATCTGCTCTATCTCTGTCACTGATTTATTTAATTGAAGGTGTTATTATCAATCTCTGAGATTTTTTCTTCTTTTTGTTGTACCCTGTTCTTGAGGCTTTCCACGGTGTTTTGTAGTTCCCTGAATAAATTCTTCATTTCCAGTTCAATTTGATTTTTCTTTAATATTTCAATTTCTTTAGCGAATTTTTCTTCCAGGTCCTGGATGTCTTTTTGTGGTTTCTTTGTGTTGGTTATCCATTTTTTCTTGCATGTCACTGAGTTTTTTATAATCCACGTTTGAAATTCTTCTGTCATTTCAGTGTTCTGACTTTGATTAATGTCCATTTCTAGAGAGCTGGTGTTCCTCTTTGGGGCATGCTTTCCACTTGATTCTTCATACTTCCAGAGTTTTTTGCCAATTCCATCCCATCTGGATCAGTTGTTGCTTCTTGCCTTTAGATTTTCATTTGGATAATGACACACCCTGTTTTGTCTCTTAGCCAGTAGGTAGTGTTTGTGGGTGAGATTGGATCACACCCTGTATGATGAGTCAGTAGGTGCAGTAAAAGGGTGTGTAGAATGATCTCCCTGTCAGTAGGTGGCACTTGCTGGGAGGAGTAGGCTGCAGGGTTGTTTTTGGGTCCTGTAACCAGCTCTTGTTCCTCTGGAGAGGCAGTCTTGTGCCTCAGGTGGAGGGTGGGACCCTGGGACTTCCAGGTGTATCCTTATTCTCCACTAGAGTGAGGGCAGGTCCAGGAGTGAGTCTGGGAGGAACTGCATTGGGTAAGCCTGCCCTCAAGCACCACAAATGCTGTTAGCCGGGCTCAAAGGTCTGTTTTCTGCTTCTGGGCAAAGCTGTCAGGGAGAGGGGCTGGAATGGCCCACTCAGCCAAGAAGTCTGCATGTGGTGGTGGGGCTGGGGCTGTCCAAGTCCTGCAGTCTGGAGCAGGCCTCGCCCCTTTCCACCCTCCCCTTTTCCGTGGTTTCTCCTGGGTCTCTGCCAGCAGGCAAGGCCTGAAACCATCAGATCTCCCCTGGCTGTGATGCAGGTCCGGAGGTTCCCTGCCCAGTAATGCAGCCTGGGATGTGCACATGGCCCTCCCGTGAGAGGAGGTTTGCCTCTCAAGCATGCTGATCTGCCCCTGAAGGCACACGTACCTTAGTAGGCTCCTTCACAAATATCCCTTCTGTGCCTAGGGCAATGCTATCGAGACCTGGGTACGAGATCTGGTCTATAGGCCTGTCCCCTGGGCCCTGGAGATCAATCCCTGACCCTGCCATGGAGAGGAGTGCTTGTCTCAAGTCACCCACAGGGTGCCCAAGCTGGATTGATGTCTCTCCATCTCGGCATTTGATCTGTTCTCCTAGAGTCACCAGGTTAACAGCTCCTGGGAGGGCTGGCGGGTAGGGAGCTCAGAGTCTGAGTACCCCTCAGTCTGCTATAGGGCCCCAAAAGGAGAGGTCCCATTTCTTGGAGATGCCTCCGTGTGATGGCTAAATTGTCTCTCTGGGCACCCATGGGTAGGGAAGGGGAAGGAGAGAATGAAGCAATATGGCACCTGCCAATTGGCTCGGGTCTGTGCGTGGGAGGTTCTCTGAGGGATCTGGGAGCCTGGTGCCCTGTCCTCAAGAGTCTTATGGCTCACTGGCAGTGGCTGTCTTTGGGCTGGTGTCTGCAGGTATCTCCAGCCGCCCAGGAGCCCACTAGCAGTCTGAGATGCAAGGAGGGGAGGAAGGTAACTGTTCCACCTACCCTTCTAGCTGGTCTCCAAGCCTCTCAGGGGCCTTTCTCTTTCCAGTTCTCCTCCACAACTTCTTCCTCTGGAGTCTCCTGTAGTCTCAGGTACCCTTTCTTCTGACCCTCATCTGATCTATGTTTGTCTGCTTGTTTTGTTTTTTTTTCACTTTCTTCTAAAATCTATCTTTTTTGCAGAGACACTGATGGCTTTCCTCATCTGCCATCTTGTGTCACTCACCCTGTTTTTTTAAAAGTGCTTTTCCTTGGTTCTAAGATCTGTAAAAGTATACATATAAGTAGAGAACTTGGCCTCTAATCATTTTTTAATTTATGTTCTATATAAAACAAATTCTGTAGGAAAACAAAAGGGCAAATTATCAACTTAGGAGTGATCAAAAACTTCAACTGCATTACCCAAATTAGAAAAATTAACTATTATAATGTGCTGATAATTAAGGCTAATCTCAGTGTATTCTATTTTAATGTTAACACTGACTACAGAAATTTGATAAGAATATATTGAGAAGACTGGCTCATTTCTGAATGTGGAAAGTATTTCACAAATGCAATTGTGGTAGGCAGCCTCAAAGGTGACCCCCAGTGGTTCTCTACCTCCTTGTGTTTGTACCCTTATGTGATCCCATACCCTTGAGTGTGGGCTGGACTTATTGTCTGGCCTCTGACAAACAGAATATAGCAGAAGTGATGAGTTATCACTGCCAAGGTTAGGTTACACAATGGCTGTGGGTCATGCCTTGTTCTCCCTCTCTCACTCTCTCTTGCTCACTTGCTCTGGGAGAAACCAGCTGCCAGGTTGTGAGCTGTCCTGTGGGGAAGCCCATATGGTCAGGAACTGATGCCTCTTGCCAACAGCCAGCAAGGACCTGAGGCTACCAGAAGGCACGTGATTGAATGGGGAAGTGGGTCCTCTGGCTGAGACTTGAGGTGACTGCAGCCTTAGCCAGCGCCTTGACTACAGCCTGTGAGGGGCCCTCAGCCAGGGGAGCCAGCCAAGCCTCACTTGGATTCCTGAGCCACAGAAACTGCAAGATAATAAATATCTGTGTTTAATCTGTAGTAGATAACCATTGCAGCTGTCTTTTTAATTGGTAACTTACTAAAGATGTTGGATTATTTTTGTTTATTCCTCCAAGGACTAACATTATTGTATTTCAGCTCTTGATAGTTTTAAATTTAAAAAGGTTTTTTCAGGACAAAACTGAGACATATGGTCATACTGGCAGGCTATGCATTTGAAACCCTATTCAGCAGATATTCAAATATTTGCTAACATTTACTTAAAGGAACTCTATGTGGGGATAACTTTGGAATAGGTTGATCAGCCCCTCAGTTGCCAATCCCCCGCAAATAAAGCCAAGCCCAGCAGTTAAGCCTCCCCTTCCCCACAGAAGGCAGATTTTTTACTAACTGGAGCAGCCTTTTTTTTTGTTCGGGGGTGACGGGGTACGGGAGGGGTCTCACCGTCACGCCATTCACCTCCCAAACAGCAAAAGGCTTTTGCAAGGATTACTTTCAAACACATAAATTACTCCCTCTGAAGGAGTTTTGGTAAGTGCAAATTGTTCCATTTTCTTATATTCCTTTTATTGTCATCTTAGACATGAGTACACTGTGTGTGAGTCTCCCTTATAATCAGACTATATGTTTCTACCCAAGGAAGGGGTACATAAGGTCAGAGGTGAATTCATTCCTGTCACCCTGTTTCTACATAACGGAATCTATTATAACCCCAGGGAAGCAAGAATGACATTTGAGGAGCAAGAGGGATGTGACGCCAGTAAATGCTCTAGCACACAGGAAGAGGAAACAGCACCTCTCCACTGCCCACATGATGGGTGAGTGGCCCTGCGCTTGTGCTCCTGGTTCTCAGGCTTTCAGGCTGAAGCCTTTGGACTTGGACCAAACCGCACCACCAGCTTTTGTCTCTAGTTTGCAGACTGCAGATGGGGCTTCTCAGCCTTCATAATCAAGTGAGCCACTTCCTGTAATTAGTAAAATTCATTTACTAATTGATTAATTAGTAAAAGTGTTTCTGGTTTTCTGGAGAATCCTCAATCAATTATTAGAGTACACTGATAAAACCAATTTTGCCATGCATTTTAGAAACCTGGGTGCAAAACTCTTGCACTAAAAAATAGTAGAAAATGTCATATTCTTTCAAGAATGGCACATGGTTCTCAGTGCATCATCAAAAGACATCCAGGGACTAGTGAAAGGTGTTGTTCACCAAGAGGCCAAATTTAGAATGAAGAATTCAACCTTAGTAGGCATAAACAATGAGCTCCTGCATCTAGCAGAGAAAGCAGTAAATCAGGTCTTTAAAACATATTCTTTTCACACCATCTAAGAAGGATTTTCTAGAAGATTAAGGAAGTTTTGGTGGGATGTTTCCAATTAATGTTTTTTCATTTCCTTTTTTACAATGGGTCCAGTCTCTTCTCTTTTCTTTTCTTTTTTCTTCATAAGAGATAGGACCTTGCTCTGTCACCCAGGCTGGACTGCAGTGGTGCAATCGTAGGTCACTGTAACTTCCAACTCCTGGGCTCAAGAGATCCTCCTGCCTCAGCTTCCCAGGTATCTGGGACTACAGGTGTGCACCGCACCCAAGGTACAATCCTATTTCTAATACCCATCATTCTCCAGATCAGGTGTTTCTCAAACTAATATTTCTTTGTCTTTAGTGAGAGAAGCATTACTCTCTGGGAGTTTTCCTAGTCCCCAGGTTTTAGAGGGGCTGAGGTGAGTGGGAAGAAGGATGAGGGCCAGTATATTGCTGCCCTGAGATTGCAGGGCCTGGAGGACTGTGCCTCTGTATGTATTGGGGAGGGGCAGCAGTCTGGGTGAGGGTTGGGGACAGTAGTGCTGGTGGTTCTAGACCTAGAGAAGACCGTGTGAGGGGTTCCTAGAAAGAAACAGAGGCTTTTTTGCTCCAGTCCCAGAAAGCACTGGAGGGAAGTTAAGCTCTTTGCAACAAATTCAGGAGCCAGCATGCCTCCCAAAGGTGGATGGCGCAGGGATGGGAGATTAGGGTCCTCCCCAGCCTGTCCTTACAGAGGAGACACAGAGAAGCCTGAGGTCCTCTTTGCGGCTGCTGCATGACTGGTAAGAATCAGAGAGCAATTGTCAGCAGCTCCTTAAAAGTGGTCCCACAAGCTTTCTTGGGGCAGAAGAAGTGAGATCTGAGTCTTCCAAACACTTTTCTCCTGGGAAAGCAGTCTCCCTTCTCAGAGGAAGGGAGTGTGCATCCTGTATTTGCCTACTTCCTGCCGTCTCATCAGATCTCTGTCTCTGACACCTTGCCCACTTTGCACAGCATGTTATTTTAGACTGGCCTACTTGACTGCCTTTCGCTGGTGGAAGGTGAGGTTATGTGTGTTTCATCCGTGTTCTTGGCCTTGTAACAGGTTCTCTGCTGCCTGTCTGGTCCGTGTCCTTTAGAAGTGATCCATGACCCAAACAGGTTTATGCAAGTGAGTTACTGGGAGTGTTTGCTACCATCTCTTTGAAATAACTGTTAAGACATTAGGTATGAAGAGCTAGAAAGTACTGTAACACTGCCGATTGAGTATTGCTAGATGCCATTTGGATAACTTTTCTATTGTTCATAGGAAACACTGCAATGTTTATAATCTGTAAGGAAAACAATATAGGCAGAGGTAGCTGCCTGGGAACTTATCTTCTGTCCCCTATTGGAGGGCAAGAGAGTTCTAGCTCCAGACCAATCTTAGTGTTTGCACTATAGATGTTTAATAAATATCCATTTAATCCAATTGAGTTAACTAAGCAATTGATTTAATCATAGTTGAACTCATTAGGGTAAGTTTTTTAGTCATCTAATGTCCCAGTTTACTATTTAGACACTTACCCTTAGTTGGTTCAATTCACTGTGATCTGAATTTTTTTTAAAAGTATGGCTAAATCAATACAAACCCATCTCTCCCATTGATACCAAGGAATAGTCTCCCAGTTTTATGAGTCAGTCAATCCATGCAACTCTGAAAAATTTACAAGGAGAATGATAGTATTACACAATGTAAATACCACAGTGAAATAGTCAGTTATTGACAGGAACACCTTTTTTCTCCTTTTGTTAGAGCTGATATGTCAGCAGAACAGAATGCAGTCATCCAGTGATTGTGTAGTTTCCATTCTTTGATCTGGTCACAGGTCAGTTACAATGCTGTGCTCTAAGGCCAAAACTGATCTGTTTTAAATGAGTTGGATGTGGGTTGAACATTCTTTTTGAATGTGTTTTTGTCGATCTATGATTTCCAACATTTGAAAGGGGGATTATTTTCAAAAATAAAATACAGAAACACAAAATATTTACTTGTAAAAATCCCAAGTTCATAAGTAAAATGAGCTGTGCTAGTATCCATGACCAAAGCTGGTAAATTTTTATGTCTAATTTGTAAATTCACACTGTCTTGTAAACACCAAAAAGGCATATATATATATATATATATATATATATATATATATATATGAAAAAGGCTTTGTTTACTTTTATTTTGCATGGAGCATGAAGTCCTTTCAAACCAACACTGGACCAACTCCCATCCAGGGCAGTTTGGGAAAAGAAATGCCATGTGATTGCTCAGCAAGAGCCATCTGCTTCCAGATGTAGCAGCAGGGAACAATTAAAGTGGAAACAGAGGGAAAAAGACCTTTGCTGGAGTCAGGTGTTTTGTCACTGTTTGAAATAAATTGTGTGAGCATTAGACACCAGTGTATCACTGAGCAACAGCTGTGTGTGACCCTCTGGGAGACTCTTCCCTCCTGCTCTTTACTATCCTCTGACAGTGGCATGACCCTCTCCTCCAGCGATCGACCCCCAAATTCAGCTTCCAAGACAACCTACTGGCCACATTTCATGAGTGAAGTCCCGGACCCTGACAAGCCCTGAAAAAAACTAAAATGCAGATGAGACTAAGGAGTCCATTGATTCACCCCTGCTCACTGGAAGTTAGCACAGAGGACATGGCTGAATGATTGTTCATTCCTCATTAAATGAGGACAATAAGAGGGGAAGAGAAAAAATGCTGAAGAGCTCTGAGTGATGGGAATGGTGACATTTAGGTCTTCAGGCGTGAGGCTCTGGAGACTGGCTTGCCAGGAGTCTTTCTTAGAGAATGCCAGCACCTCCTCGCTCTGTCCCTCTGCAAATCACTAAAAAGAAGGGAAGAAAGGTCCTGGAAGTGTTCCTAGTGGTGCCACATTAAACTGGCATTTCATGTTTGGTTTTAGACAACTGAAATCCCAGGCCTTTGTCATATGAACACCAGAAATACTCAGAGTTGTTCTCCAATTGTGTACTCATAGCATTTATTATTAAAAACCTGGTTACTTTTGGGTTTCATTCTCTTTTTCATTATAAGCCTGTTGGGATATTGTTATAAAAATGTGATAAGAATGTATTAAACAACTTTTTGCAATACACATCTTGCTATAAGGATGTTAAGCCTAGAACTATTAACCTACATAATTTGAAAATAGTTTTTCAACCTAATTTAAATCCAGGCATAATGGTAAAAAATAACAGACTACAGAAAACCTTCCTAGGAGATCTCCCTATCAAGTAAACCTATTTTGAGAAAAACCAAATGAGGTTAAGAATGACTTGCTCATTGTGAAGCCATACTGGCTTTTCACACTCACCCGTTTATTTTGTAAGTATTGACAATACAAATAGTTAGGCGACTTACTCTATTGAAGGTAATGGCCAATTATCACACAAGAGAAAACAATTAGAGGAACAAAATGAAAATTTGAGGAAAAAGTACAACTATTTCTATTCGCAGCGATATATCTGTAGAACTTAAAAGAATCGGCAAAAAAAATACAAATAGTAAGAAAATTCAGTAAGGCAGCAGGTTATAAAGTTAATACATAAAAACAATTTTCTTGCTGGGCATGCTAGCTTATGCCTATAATCCAGCATTTTGGGAGGCTGAGGTGGGAGGATCACTTGAGGCCAAGAGTCTGAGACCAGCCTGGGCAACATGGTGAGACTGCCATCTCTAAAAAAATAAAATTAAAAAAATTAGCCAGGCATGGTAATGTACACTTACAGTCCTAGCTACTCGGGAGGCTGAGGCCAGACGATTGCCTGGGCCCAGGAGCTGGAGGCTGCAGTCAGCTACAACTAGGCTAGTGCACTGCAGCCTGGGCAGCAGAGTGAGACAGAAAATAACCCCAACAATTTTCTTATACACAAACAGAAGCTAGTTGTAAAACATAATGGAGAAACATACTTACATATAATATCAACAAAAAGATAAAATAATTAGAAATAAAATATACAAGAAATGTTTAGCATAAATCTTACATGAAGAAGACTTTAAAACACTCCTGAAAAAGAAAAAAATTATCTGAACAAATAGAAAGACCCAGTATGTTCTTCACTAGAACTAAATCAAGGTACAAATGCTGATTCTCAAGAAGGTAATATACAAATTCAATATGTTTTTTATTTTTTATTTTTTTATTTTAGCTTATTATGGGGGTACAAGTGTTAAGGTTACATATATTGCCCATGCCCCCTCCCCCCTCGAGTAGGAGCTTCAAGCGTGTCCATCCCCCAAACATTGCACATCTCACTCATTGTGGTTGTATATACCCATCCCCTCCTCCCCACTGGCACCCTCCCAACACCCGATAAATGTTACTCCTATATGTCCACTTAGGTGTTGATCCGTTAATACCAATTTGTTGGTGAGTACATGTGGTGCTGGTTTTTCCATTCTTGAGATACTTCACTTAGTAGAATGGGTTCCGGCTCTATTCAGGAATATACAAGAGGTGCTATATCACCATTGTTTGTTAAAGCTGAGTAGTACTCCATGGTATACATATATCACATTTTATTAATTCACTCATGTATTGATGGGCACTTGGGTTGTTTCCACAGCTTTGCAATTGTGAATTGTGCTGCTATAAACATTTGAATGCAGGTGTCTTTTTCATAAAGTGACTTTTGATCTTTTGGGTAGATGCCCAGTAGTGGAATTGCTGGATCAAATGGTAGATCTACTTGTATCGCTTTGAGGTATCTCCATATTGCTTTCCACAGAGGTTGAACTAGTTTGCAGTCCCACCAGCAGTGTAGGAGTGTTCCTCTCTACCCGCATCCACGCCAGCATCTGTTGTTTGGGAACTTTTTGATAAAGGCCACTCTCACTGGAGTTAAGTGATATCTCATTGTGGTTTTGATCTGTATTTCCCTGATAATTAGAGATGTTGAGCATTTTTTCATATGTTTGTTGGCCATTATTTTGTCTTCTTTTGAGAAGTTTCTGTTCATGTCCTTTGCCCATTTTTTGATAGGGTTGTTTGATTTTTTTCTTGGGGATTTTCCTGAGTTCTAAATAGATTCTAGTTATCAGCCCTTTATCAGATGTGTAGGTTGCAAAAATTTTCTCCCATTCTATGGGTTGTCTGTTTGCTCTCTTGACAGTTTCTTTGGCTGTGCAGAAGCTTTTTAATTTTATGAGGTCCCATTTGTTTATTTTTGTTGTTGCTGTGATTGCCTTTGGGGTCTTCTTCATAAAGTCTTTGCCTAGACCAATGTCTAGAAGAGAATTTCCAACATTTTCCCCCAGAATTCTAATAGTTTCACACCTAAGGTTCAAGTCTGTTACCCAGAGTGACTTGATTTTTGTGAGAGGTGAAAGGTGTGGGTCTTGTTTCAGTCTTCTACATGTGGCTATCCAGTTTTCCCAGCACCATTTTATTAAATAAGGATTCTTTTCCACAGTGTATGTTTTTGTCTGCTTTGTTGAAGATTAGTTGGCTATATGAGGATGGTTTTATATCTGGGTTCTCTGTTCTGTTCCACTGGTCACTGTCACTGTTATTGTGCCAGTCACAAACTGTTTTAATGACTATAGCCTTGTAATATAGTTTGAAGTCTGGTAAATTGATATCTCCTATTTTGTTTTTATTGCCTAGGATTGATTTTGCTATACGGGGTCTTCTCTCGTTCTATATGAAGCATAAAATTATTTTTTCTATATCTGTGAAAAATGATGATGGTATTTTGTTAGGGATTGCATTGACTCTGTAGGTCACTTTGGGTAGTATGGACATTTTAATAATGTTGATTCTGCCAACCCATGAGCATGGTATATTCTTCCATCCGTTTATGTCCTCTGCTATTTCCTTCTTCAGTGTTTCATAGTTCTCCCTGTAGAGGTCTTTTACCTCCTTAGTTAAATATATTCCAAGGTACTTCATTTTCTTTGTTGCTGTTTTGCAGGGAATTGAGTCTTTGATTTGGTTCTCACTTTTACTGTTGTTGGCATATATGAATGCCTCTGATTTCTGTGTATTGATTTTGTATCCTGAGACTTTACCAAATTCATTTATCAGATCAAGGAGTCTCTTGGTTGAATCCTTGGGGTTTTCTAGGTATAATATCATGTCATCAGCAAAGAGTGAGAGTTTGATCTCTTCTGCTCCCATTTGGACGCCCTTAATTCGGCTCTCTTGTCTGATTGCTGTAGTGAGGACTTCCAGCACTATGTTGAACAGAAGTGGAGATAGTAGACAATCCTGTCTTGTTCCAGTTCTAAGTTGGAATGCTTTCAATTTTTCCCCATCAGTATGATATTGGCTGTGGGTTTGTCATATATGGCTTGTATCATTTTTAGGTAAGCCCCGTCTATATCTATTTTGTTGAGCATTCTTATCATAAAAGGGTGTTGAATTTTGTCAAATGATTTTTCTGCATCTATTGAGAGGATCACATGGTGTTTGTTTTTGCTTCTGTTTATATGGTGAATTACATTTATAGATTTGTGTATGTTGAACCATCCCTGCATCCCTGGGATGAAGCCCACTTGGTTGTGATGAATTATTTTCTTGACGAGCACCTGGATTTGATTGGCTAGGATTTTGTTGAGAATTTTTGCATCTATATTCATAAGGGATATTGGTCTGTAGTTTTCTTTTTTTGTTGCATCTTTTCCTGGTTTTGGTATCAGGGTTATGTTCACTTCATAAAATGTGTTGGGGAGGTTTCCATCCTTCTCGATGTTGTGGAATATGTTTCTAATAGATATATTAACAAGGTGTTTTTTAGAGGTAGACAAGTTGACTCTCAAGTGTATATGGGGAAAAAAAGCAGCAAGATAGCCAGGAAAACCTGCCACAGAGGAGTAGTGAGGAGAGCTTGCCCTGTGATATATGGAACCATATCAAAAACTACCATAATGGAAAGTGTGGGATCAATGAATTCCAGTGTGAAGTCCAAGAATAGACACAAGTGTATGTGGTTATTGACATGTGATACAGGTCAAATGTCAAAATGTGTGAAAATATGGTCTTTTTGTTTAGTGAAAGGGCCATATATGCAAAGAGATCCCCAAATGCAGAAGGAGCTAAGAAACCAAAGAAGGATGCAGACAGATTTAGTTTGTCACTAGAGGGTGATTTATTAAGGAACTTATGTACAGAAGTTTGGTCTTGGATGGCTGCAAGACAAGTAGACGTCTCACTGTTACCCTCCAGGCCTGGGGCATATATACTGTAGGAAAAGGGTATACATGCTCTCTAGAGAACAGTCTGGACCATTAAAGTCAACCTTCTAGGAAAAGACAAGAATGATATAGGCTGGTCCGAAGGTAGTGAGTTATCTTGATTGTTCACAGTCAGGTATAGATTGAACTCCTTGTTCTACTACTTTCCCCTCTTCTCTCTACTATACTTGACTAGTCTTAAACAAGAAAAAAAAAAGAAGAGAATGATATATATGTCATAGCCTGTACTTTGTGTCATAACATTAAGGTTCTTTTGACCTAAGGGCAGGATGTATAGAAAGTATGTGCTCTTACACAAGGAACAGTAGACAAAGTGGACATCTTACAGGCATTCTCAGAACTGGGGTTAATCAGAATGGTCAACATGGCAAATTAACATCCAACGTCAGGAGCTGTCCTGGACATGGGAGAGTTAAAGTGCGGTTGCTGCCTGGAAAACTGGGGTCTTTGAGACATAGCACCTGGAGCCTTGACTCAGAGCTCTGACATTCTTGGCCTTTCTCCCAGCTTGTGGAGGGTGCTGGAGATAGCAGTAGCAGTTATGGAAGGTCACTGAAGTAATCCTGTGCGCACAGCCCTTGTAGCTTATAGCCCCCCAAAGCCCTGCACACTCCTTTCCCATGCATGTTAGTCACTCTTGGGTGATCTTTTCCTTGAACTGTCTGAGTCATCATAGTTGAGTATGTGTAGCCTTATTGATATCAGAAGAAAGTTAAGTTGTAGATTAGAAAACTGCTCAAGCAAGGGAAAATGCTATCAAAATGACTTAAGGTTGAAGAAACAAGAACTGTTTTGTTTTCTGGTTTAGCGAAAACATGTACCATCTGTTCCATTTCATTCTGCTTCTCCTTTGTTCTTATCTGTATAAATATAGCAACTGAAATAAACGCGGCACGGCGTCTCCAAGGACTCCACCCTCCCGTCCCCATCTGTGTGCTGTCTCTTTATTTCTTATCCTCGCCCCCTAACTCCAAGTGCTGCACGTCGCCGGCCAGCTCCGGCAATCCAAGATGGAGTTAATTTAGCCTCTACATTTTTCAATAAACAGAGTTGGAAAAACTGGAAAGTCATTTGATAAAAAGTTAAATTGGCTCTATATTTCTCATATACCAGAATAAACTCTAAAGGGAACAGCAATCTAAATATAAAGAATAAAACCATACATATACTGGAAGAAAACATTGGTGAAGTCTCAAATTTAGAGAAATATTTTTGTTTGTTTAAGAGACTGCTCCTTCTGAACAGAGTTTTTCTAACCATGCCAGAAACAATAAGGGAAAAATCACTAAATTCGACTATGTAAAAAAATTGTATGCCCAAATCACCAGAAAGAATTTTAGAAAACAAATGACAAGCTGGGAGAAAATATTTGTGACTTATATCACAAAGAACAAATTAAGCTAAAATATTAATATAAAGAGCTCTTGAGACCAAAGAGGGGAAAAATCTTTAAGTGAATTAAAAAAAGAACAAAAATCTTGAACAGTTCACAGGGGATAAACTGGAAAAGACAGAAGGGCCTTTAAGCATATGAAAAGATATTCCACTTAACTCATAATAAAGGAAAAGCTAATTAGAAGTACGCTGAGATAACATTTCTGCCTAACCTATCCTAATGGATAGGTAAAAACCCAAAGATCTGACAGTAACACTCTTAGTAAATCTGGGAAGAAAGAAGCCCTTGGGTATAGCTGGTGAGGGGACAAAATGACATAATCCTTATGAAGAGGAATTTGACAATAACTAACAAAAATATGGGTGTATTTACCTCTTGACTTGGCAATCCTCTTTCAGGAATCTAGGAATCTAGATTAATGGATACTTCTCCATTAGTGGAAAACAACAATCACACTAAGAACATTCACACAATCTTCTTTGTCCTCAGAGTGTGGTCTGTGGACCAGCAAGATCGGCCATGTGGACACTGTCTGAATGCTGAATCTCAGGACCTCCTGAATAGGGGTCTGCATTTTGACAGCACCCTGGGATGGTCTGTGTGTGTACTGGAGTTTGGGAGATGCTGCACTCGGTTATTTATGGCTGCATTATTTGTAAAGATGTGAGATTGGAAACAATCCAAATAGCACACAAAGGAACACCATGGAGCCAGGAAAAAATAAAAAGGAAAATCTATATGTACCAAATTACAGGGATCTCCAAAATATATTAAGTGAACAAAAGCAAGCTGTCCAACTGTCAATAATAGAATGCTACCCCTTTGAAAAGATGGAATTAGAATTAGAATATATACAGATATACACACGTTGCTTATTTTTGCAAAAGATAAGTTGGAATGATAGACCTGAAGCTAATAAAATTGGAGTGAAAAGGACTGCAGACAGTGGATGTAAGATATCTCTGAGCATTTCTTCATGTTGCACTATTCCAAAAATAAAATTAAAAGTCACAACTGGTGGGGGGCATGGTTTACTACTGGCATCTACACGGCAGAGCGGCAAGGGATGCTGTCTAATTCCAGGACAGTCCTTCACAACCAAGAATTATCTGGCTCAAACGTCAATAGTATCGATATTGAGACACCCTGCTGTCAACGGAAAAAAACCAAACTCTACAAAATAATTTTAAAGAGATTTATTTTGAGCCAAATTTGAGGACCATGACCTGGAGCCACTGCCAAGAGGCCTTGGACAAGTGGACTCATTGTGGCTGGGTTACAGTTTGGTTTTTATACATTTCAGAGACAGGGGCTATGGGTAAAGCCATCAATCAATACGTGGGAGGCATACATTGGTTTGGCCCAAAAAGGTGGGATATCTCAAGGGGGAGCTTACAGGTTATAGGTGGGTTTAAAGATTCTTCAGATTGTAATTGGCTAAAGACATGAAGCTTTGTCTAAAGGCTTGGAATGTTTTAACATAAACTGTTACCAGAGATAAGCCACCATTTGTTGCATAAATTGAGGACCTGCAGGTTTGTCTTGCATACCCTTAGGCCTGTTAATGGGTTACAAAGGAAGTCCCCAACAAGGGAGGGGGGCATGATGAGGCATGTCTGACCTCCTTCCTCCTGGCAGGCAAGTTTGCTTTAGGATATTCCTTTGACCTCGAGGAGGTCCATTCTGTCAGCCGGTGGGTAGAGGGGGTAAGCATTTTAGTTTACACTGCTTAGGGTAACGATGGAGAAGGCAATAAATAGTTTGAAGTTTCAAAAATTGAACTCATTTTAAAAAGTTGGCTAGCATCCCCTTCACCCCCAGTCACTCCAGACCTTTCCACCTCTGGGAGTGCTCCATCTGAGGTGACAGAGTTTCCACATTCAGTTGTATAATGTCAGTATCCTGTGAGGACTGAACTCTGATTTTTTTTCTTTTGCTAAAAACTCCTTCCTAAGGAGGCCAGCTGGGTCAGGCTGACTAATGGTAAATTCCCACTAAGCGGCTTTTGTTAACCAAATAAAGCGGTGATTTACTCCCCAACCTGATTCTGGTATGGCATTAACATCACCTAAAAGAAGCCCCTATCTTAACTCAAGCATCCTAGCAGATGCCAATCATAAATTTAAAATGTCTTAACTCCAGCACCCTAGCAGATGCCTACTCTTAAATTTAAAGCATCTTAAAACATCCTAGCAGGCGCCTATTGTAATTTAAAATGTCCTCCTGTCTGGACCTCCCAGAGTGCCCACAACATTATCTTAAAATAAGCACATCCTTTCTGGTCTTCTAGATAAAGTCTAACTCTCTCAGCCAATTGCCAGCCAAAGAATCTTTAAACCCACCTATAACCTGTAAGCCCCCGCTTCGAGATGTCCCACCTTTTTGGGCCAAACCAACGTATGCCTCTCATGTATTGATTTGCGACTTTGCCTGTAACCCTTGTCTCTCTGAAAATGTATAAAACTGAACTGTAACCCAGCCACGGTGAGCCCACTGCTCAAGGCTTCTTGAGAGTGGCTCCAGGTCATGGTCCTCAAATTTGGCTCAGAATAAACTTCTTTCAAATATTTCAGGGCTTAGATTTTTTCCGTCCACACCTGGGCTCTAATTCTTACGAGTCTGAAGAGTTTAAGTCTTTGAGCACACACCATGACGGAATGGGCCTTGCTCGTGTTTCACTTCTGTTCTGCTCATGTGCAATTTAAGCTGACATTTTTCTGGAAACTGAGGCCACAATGAAGTCTCCACAAAGGCACAGCGAACATGCTGGCGGACCCGCACAGTCGCCCCCTGAGGGAGAGGTCCCCGAGGGAGAGGTCCCTGAGGGAGAGGTCCCGAGAGCGAGGCCGCACCAGTTCACCGCCAGGAGATCCGCAGGGCGAAGTCGCGCCAGCAGGAAGGACCGGCGCCACAGCGGCGCCGGCGGCCGCCAGTAGGGCGCACCTGCGCACACCTGGCAGCTCCGCCCCCGGCGCTCCCTGCCGCCGGCGGCGCGCTGGCTCGCAGCCCGCTCCCGGCCCGCCTCCGCCGGCCGGCAGGTGAGGCCCGGGGCGGCAGGACGCCTCCTGCAGCCGCTGCGCTCGCTGCCGGCCACCCGCCGGGATTCCGGGGCGCGTGTCTGGGCGCGGCCCCTCGCGCACGCGCTCTGCCGTCGGCTCCGGCGCCGGGCTTGTGGAGCGGCGGGGCGCGGCGCGGGCCGGAGCCGCGAGGAGTGGGCGTGGCCGCGCGGGGCCGTGACCCCTGCGGGCCCGGCGGGGCGGGGCGGGGCTCGCGGCTCGGGTTCCCTTCTGGCGCCCGAGGCAGCAGCGGACGGTGAAGTCGCCCGGTGAGTTGCGCGTGGTCGCCGGCCGGCCGGTGACCCCGACCCGGGCGCAGGCCCAGCGCCCCAGCAGGAGGCGGCCGGCGCGGGATGGGGGCGGCGCCCAGCCTCCCGGGCTGCTGCGCCGGGCCCCCGGGCCACAGGTGACCCTCGCTGGCCCCGCGGCCACGGTGACATCCCGCCCTCTCAGAGGCCACGGGTGACACTCTCGCCGCGCCACCCACAGGACGCGGGCTCGCGCCGGGCGCCGGGCGGCGGGCGTTGGGGACCGGGGAGGGCTGGAGGCGGAGCGGGCGGGACGTCCTGCGCCTTTGGCGGCCAGCCTGCCTGGCTCGGGACTTTGGCGAATTCTGCTGCGCTGTTCGAGGTCGCTGCGGCCTGTGGGCACATCGTGAGGACCACTCCCGATCTTGTCTGCTCTGATTTTTTAATCAAACTCACCGCGGGCAAAATATTACAAGATTTGATGTCTTCAAGGCAAAGAGGACATGGGGGAAACTAACTGTGTTTGGAGTTTGCTAGATGAAATTGGCATTTAAGTTAGTTTCTTCCTTTTTTCTCTTACAGCTCAGTTTTCGAAAACGTATAGAAAATTAATATTCATATGCTGTCAGAAATACTCAGATGGGAGAGGGAAGCTGAGGAAGTTTGGGCACTTTTGGTTCCTGGGCCTTTATTCCCGATGACAGGAATGTGCCCCACCTGGTGCCTCTTTGCTTCCTGGTGCGGTTTAGGACTGATGAGATAAGATCTGTTGTGTTAAGTAACCTTTGGATTAAGGTCCTGAGGACTACGTGGTATTTCTAGAGCCTATGATTAACTTGAGTGACTGCTGTTATCAGTATAGATGGGGTGTGTCAGGCTGTTTCATGGCCACCTCTGAGTAATTGCATCTGTTGTGACTTGGTGCCATCCCAGAGAAAGGCACTTTTGGTCATACTTGACTACAGAAACTAACAATTTAGATTAAATAAGGGCAATTCTAATCCAAGGCATTTCATTACAAGTCAGCATATTACAGTTAACTCAGACCTGTAACAGTAGAGTGACATTAGAATGAACAGAATCAACATTCTTTTCTATATATCTGATGATAAGGGTACTCAGCTGGACATTGTAAGGTCCCGTGCAAGACCACACACCTTACATTTCCAAGCTTCCTTGATCTGGGATTAGGCCAAGACATCTGAAGAAAGAATATAATGTATACACTAATTCCCCTGTTTATATGTTAAGCAGTTGCTGCTCAGAGAAGTTACATGTGTGTGCGTGCGCACACACACTCACACACACAGCATAAGAAAACTAAGGTTAGGGGCAAAGCAGGAGCCCAAGTTTCCATTCCAGCTATTTTTAAACGGTTATTAAATGTTGTAGAAAACGAAGACATCCTTAATAGAAGTTAAAAAGCACAATTAAGTAGTGATACTTAAAAAAATTATTAAGATGTGTCAACAGAAAAAAGCCAAACTCTGTAAAATAATTTTAAAGAGATTTATTCTGAGCCAAATTTGAGGACCATGACCCGGAGCCACTGCCAAGAAGCCTTGGGCAAGTGGACTTGCTGTGGCTGGGTTACAGTTTGGTTTTTATACATTTCAGAGAGACAGGGGTTACAGGTAAAGCTATCAATACGTAGGAGGTATACATTGGTTTGGCCCCAAAAGGTGGGACATCTCAAAGTGGGGGAGCTTATAGGTTATAGGTGGGTTTAAAGATATTTTGGATTGTAATTGGTTAAAGAAATGAAGCTTTGTCTAAAGGCTTGGAATGTTTTAACATAAGGAGCTGTTTTCAGAGGTAAGCCACAGGACATAGATTTGTTGTGTAAATTGAGGACCTAGGGGTTTGTCTTGCATACCCTTAGGCCTGTTAATGGGTTACAGAGGAAGTCCCCAAGAAGGGAGGGGGGCATGATAAGGCATGTCTGACCTCCCTCCTCCTGGCAGACAATTTAATTTTAGGATGTTCCTTTGGCCTCCAGGGGGTCCATTCAGTCAGCCCGTGGGGGTTGAGCCTACTTTAGTTCACAGATGGCATTAGTTGAATAAAATAAATTATGAACATTACCTGCTCAAAGTTACTGATGATGCTACAGGAAAAAAAAGATGCTAGGATAGATTTGTTAGACTTGTTTAAAAAATATATAAAATTGTTCATGAATATCCAGTTTTTATGTCTGTGATTAAATATTGCTTTTATTTTTAAAGGTATATGGTTTTTAAAGCAGTAAATAATTTTGAAATACACAATGAATTTTGCATATACGTGTGTATATACATGTGTATATGTGTTTTCATATGTGTGTGAAGGACACTTGACTGTCTTATTTACTTCAGCTAAAGAATTAGGTACTTGGAAAGCCATTGAAAGGTGTTGAGTTTGCAGTATGATCTATGAAAGATGCATCCTTGTTACTGGCACAGTCACTGAATGGGTAATAGAAAGGCCTCAACATAAAAATCTCACTAGATCGTGTATAATTTTTTTGATATTTGGCATATCTTAGTGGTAAACTTTAAATTTACTACTAAATTTATTGGTAAATTTAATGGTTTTTCTCTCTTTTTATGATTGGGATCTCTTTAATCTATATAGGATTGATTGTTAAGTATTTATATATTATTCATTATTGCAAAGTGATAATGAAAATGCTCTAACTCAGGGACCTCCAGGCACCATGGGGAGGCACTGGGCTGCCACGGAAGGGGTGACAGATCCAGTGGAAGCCTCCCACCCCCAGCTCCCGCCCTGCCCACTTTCAGAACACCACCAGCAGCCAGACTGGAGGGTTCTTCCATTTGCTGGTTCCTCAACCAAAAAACTACTGACCCCTTGACCACGCTGCCGTGAAGCCCTTAGCTAACATGTCTTGCCCTGTCAACAGAATTTCCAGCATTGTTTTGTGTTTTCCTCATAAATATGGACTGACATCCAAGGGTCATTAGGCCTTTTTTGGAAGCCTAGGTATGAAAGAGAGAGACATAAATAAAATAAAGCAAACACTAACCACAATAGCAAAAGGACCCCAGGGAAAGACAATGCTGGGAGCAGAAGAGGATTCACTGAAAAAAAAAAAGGAAGACTGTAAAGGACCATCATAGAAGAAAGAGTCCTTGGAAATCGAAAGTACAATAGCTTAAGTTAATAAAACAATCACTAGAAGGATTGAAGGATAAAATCATGAACTGTCTTCCAGAAAATAGAGGAAAATGTCATTGTTATGGAAAATTCAAGAAAGAGAATGGAACCCTCCAGCTCAGGGAAGCTGGGGTGGGGCAGGGTGGCCGAAGCTCTGGGCTGGTCATCTCTGCAGCAAGTAGCCTTGCTTCAAAGTGTCATACAAGTACCATTTTCTGTGTGTGCCATGCATGGAGAAGGTCGGAAAGTCCTGGATGAGGTCATTCCCAGACTTTTGTACCTGATAAATATGAGGTACAGAAAAAGAACAGAGAGCCAGTCTGGAGGAAATGCCTCAGAGATTTGGAGGTAACATGATGGCAACCATCATAGACCCATAGACCCTATCTGCCAGTCAGATGGAATGGTAGAATAAAGACATTTCCAAAAATATAAGAAATCAGAATATTTGTATTCTATCTTAGAAAGCTATTGAACAATTTGCTCCAACAAAGTAAGGGAGTAAACCATGAAGCAGGAAGATCTTGGGGTCCAAACCCAAGGTATTATTGGCAAAGAGGTATCTCAGACGAGACAGCTGTGCAGCACTCTACAGAGCAATGGGTGCAAAGTGGAACCATTTTAATAACGTGGGTGATAAGCAGTGGTTGAGGGCCACACATACATATTATGAAAGAGCAGTTATATATTCTATTTAGCAGTTACATATTATAAAATTGCAGCCTAGATGGAAGTTTCTAAATACAAGTGTGTTTTAACAGAGCAAGGTGTATCAAACTTTAAATGGCAATCTTATTTACAGCATGATATATGAGGGACTTAGAAGAAATATGTATCCCAGCCCTGTCACTGGTGTGCCTAACAACAGCAGCAGTATTTCTGGTCAACACCAAAAAAACTCCATGTACTCCCCGAATATTCAGATTTTGTGCTTTACAACTCTTCTGCATCAAAAGAAACGAGAAGAGGGCCTGACACCTTGTCTTTTGACTAGGAAAATCCCAAATGGGCCTGTAAGATCTCCTTGCCATAAAGCAAGAATGTTTGAAAATGAAGTAACCAATTTAAAGAGGTTCTCACAAGTCAAGCTAGGGCAATTTGAGCATCAAGAAGAAAACACTATCAGTTAATTGAAACATGTTGCTTTTTAAAAAAAATCAAGCCCATTAATAAGTTCAGATGAGGCAAACAAGATAAACTTTAAAAAGGCACAAAAGAATTCAGTAATGTTTGCATTTGTCTAAGATTGATATGGAAAAAGTTTGGTTGTTACAGGTTCCTAGGATAACAAGCACAGTAGTTGTACAAACCAACCTAAAGGCCTAAAAATTAAACTAAAAGACCAAGTTTTATGATAGAACTCTAGGCTATGCAACTCAAAGGAAAACTCAAATAATATTTCATTTTAAGAAAGGACACCAGGCTACAAGAAACTGAAATCAGGTGGAATTGAAGCTCAGAGCTCCCCTAATTAGTCAAATGTGCTTGGCTACAAAAAGTGAGTGCCCTGTGCCGAGACACAGCTAGGACGTACAAGGACCATGACCAACAAACCTTGTTTTTGCAGAGAAGGAATAGTCCCTCGAGATAAATTTAACCCTAGGAGACTGTTAAAATACACATTACTATTACCTTAGGAAAGGTATAGAAAGATAGAACAAAGATAAAATAAGTTAAACCCATGATATTAATTAATACCTTTTGCTAGACTTAAGTACAGGTGTAGAAATAAGTTTTGTAATCGTTGTACTGTTTTGTGTATTTTTAAAAACATATTTGAAAGCCTTAGGAGAGGCTAAACTATTATACTTGTAAATCTTGATTTATTAGATTTATAGAAATTCAAATATTTACTAAGGTTTGTGGAATTTTTGTTTGCTTCAAAAGATGCATTTAAAAAATCAGACAAATTAAAATATGTCATCAGTGCTTAAATATTTAAGAAAAGATAATTTCTTTGCCATGTAAGCAATGTGCCGTGTTTGAGGGGGAAAAATTTAGCAGCCTGCCAAACAAGTAACTGTCCATTAACTAATGAATTGTAATAGGGAAAGTTGTTGCCTGCCTGTGGAAATTCCTCTTTGGAGTCAAGTCCCTGTGCTCAGCATTAGGGTGACAGGCTATGGGAGAGGGAAATGCAGCTGGGAAATTATTTCTTGTGTCTGAGTATATGAAAGGATTACTGAAAGGGGGCCGGGCATGGTGGCTCATGCCTGTAATCCTGGGATTTTGGGGGGCTGAGATGGGAGGATCACTTGAGCTCAGGAGTTTAAGACCTGGCCTGAGCAAACGCGAGACTCTGTCTCTACAAAAAATTAAAAACAGTTAGTGGGGTGTGGTGGCGCATGCCTGTAATCCGAACTACTCAGGAGGCTGAGGCAGGAGGATCGCTTGAGTCCAGGAGTTTGAGGTTGCTGTGAGCTATGATGACACCACTGTACTCTAGCCCTGGTGACAGAGTGAGACTTGATCTCAACAACAACAGCAACAACAAAATTACTGAAAGGGTTTTACTGACCTATGAAACATTTGGGGAATGTTTGTGATAAATACACAGAAAACTAAAGACCATGAAAAAAGGCAAAATTCACATAAGTCAAAGCAGCATTAAATGAAAACAGGAAATATGTTCCTGTTCTACCCCTCCGGCTTAACATGGAGTACTATTTAGTTATAATAAAGCAAACCTGTGGATGGGGAGGGATTAGGGAACAGAGGAAAATAACCAGATTCCTGGCCCCTAAGTTAGGAAGGCAGTAGATAATATCTAAAATTGTTAGGTCAAAAATAGCAGCATGCACATGTTATGTAGAAATATGGAGGTAAACATCACAGAAAAGAGCAAAAGGACCTGCAAATGACTGCCTTTTAGGAGTTGGGAAGGGTGGGAGGGAGTCTGTTGTCTTTTATAATATCTCTTTTAACATTATTTGATTTTTAAATGCATTTATATTAATTTCATAGGAAGAAAAATTAACCATAAAACCCCCTAAAATAACATATGCTATGGAAAATGTGAAAATACAAAAAAACCTAAAAATTATCCACTACTCAGAAACATCTGGTATACAAGATATCCTTCCATTCTGCCTATAAGTTATACTTACATTTATAGAATATACACACTTGTAGAAATTATATGTATATTTCTTCCTAATTTGCATAGATAAGATTACATTGTACTTCTAGTTTTGTATCTTCTTTTTTCCCACATAATCTTGTATAGTCCTATGACATTACTCTAATTTTAATTATGATTACTTCCCTTAAGATTCCATCATGGCTTTCTGCCATCTTTCCGTGCCGCCATGATGGTGCGCATGAACGTCCTGGCTGAAGCTCTTAAGAGCATCAGCAGTGCCGAAAAGAGGCAAATGCCAGGTTCTTGTAAGGCCGTGCTCCAAAGTCATTGTCCGGTTTCTAACTATGATGATGAAGCATGGTTACCTTGGCGAATTTGAAATCTTCCATGATCACAGAGCTGGGAAAATTGTTGTGAACCTCACAGGCAGGTTAAACAAGTGTGGAGTGATCAGCCCCAGATTTGATGTGCAACTCAAAGATCTAGAAAAATGGCAGAAAAATCTGTTCCCATCCCGCCAGTTTAGTTTCATTATATTGACAACTTCAGCTGGTATCATGGACCATGAAGAAGCAAGAAGAAAACACACAGGAGGGAAAATTCTGGGATTCATTTTCTAGGGATGTAATACGTACTTACAAATAAAAAGCCTCAGTGGACAAAAAAAAAAGATTCCATCATGGATGTGACAGAATCTAGTTCTCTGTTGTTGGGTATTTAAAGATTTTTTCCCTGTGGCATATGAAGTACTTCAATAGTTATTTTGTGTATAAAATTTTTATCAGCACCTGTGAATTTTATCTTTAGTGACATTCCTAGAAGTGCTATTTTTTATTCAGATGGTATGTTTTTGTGACATTTTCTTTTCTTCCTTCCTACTCTCACTTTATTTTACTTTTTTAAAACATAATTCTACATTATACTCAGGAAATATTGGTTTACCAATTTAAAGCATCAGTTGCATAGGATGAGACAGATTGCCTGTCTTTGTCAGTATTGGAAATGAATAGTTTTTGTACTTGCAAAGTTCATGGTTTAAAAAGGTATATTTTATTTGCTTTCCTTTTTTGGGAAGGCTGTGTACCATGGTGATTAAGCAAGTGAACCCGCAGAGTTGTCCAGACCTGGCTTCCCAGCCTAACTCTGCTGGCTATAGCCCTGGGTCCTCTGGGCTACTTATGATTCTTAGAGATAAGGCTCCACACCTTTGCTTGCAGTTCTGAAGTTCCCAGCACCTACTTCACAGGGTTGTAAGGATCTTTCAAGAAAAGTGCTAATGTGAACCTCGCACATAGAATATTCTAAAAAATTGGTATTTACTATTTTTCTCTGAAGTTGAAACTTTTAAATATAATCATTAGCTATTGTTTTCTCTCTCATTCTTTTTTTTTTTGTGTAATTTGCTAATGTTCTTTGCACATATTTCTACTGGGGTCTGTTTTTCCTATTTTTTGTAGCCCATTTGATTCTATTATTTATTTCTTTATTTACCAGTTTTAAGAGTATTTCATTGCTTCTTGCTGCTTTTCAGGTAGAACATCCAACTATGCTTTTGTCTCCTTTCTGATAATTTTCCTTCTCATTTATTTCATGAATTGTATTGGCCTTGCCAGAGCTATCAGACCAAAGTTATACCAGGATGAGATGACAGATATTTTTATCTCAATCTGTTACCAAAAGCTCGGCCACTTGTCCACCAGGCCAAATCAGAAGAACAAGGACAAATGGTTTGGGAAGTGTTAGGTTTGTTCCAGGTGGGAACCCGAAAAGTATGTACCAGATGGAATGGGGTTAATGGAAAACTTAAGCTTGTAAAACAATAGCTGCAGGAGTCTGGAGAGTCCGTGTATTATAAATTTAATTGTGGACCGGACAGCTGCAGCCTCTCTCTGTGAGCTAAGCTGTCTTGGGGGAAAGTCAGAAGTGTCCCTGTCCCCAGGCCAGGGAAGAGCTTGTGTTGTGAGTAGTCCGCAGACACTTGTTTGAGTCTTGACATTAAGGCTCTGTTTCTTGCTTTGGGGTGTCTCCTTTTTTATTAATTCTTAATTTAGAAGTTTTCTTGTTTTACCAATTGTTTTTCCTAAAGTTGATAAGTGGGCAGCTCTTGCTGATCTAGAATCTAAAAACAAAAAATGGGTTGCTTCAGTTTCATATAATGGCTACTTTTGTTTATATTGATGTTCTCTACAAAATCCTGGAGTTATTTCTGTATGGCCAAAGAATCCTGTATATTCAGAAGAATTTTAGTAATGTGTACATTCATTAAATTGTACTTTCATTAAAAATTAGTAATCTTAAGATATAAACGGAAAGTCTCAGCAAACCAGGAGTGCCAAGAGTCCCAAGTCTTCTCTATAACGAGCAAAGAAGAGTTTGAAAACAAAATATTTACACAAGGACAGTAAATAAGATTTATCAAGTATATTATTTATTGCATTAGTTTCCTGTGGCTGTTGAAACAAAGCACCACAAACTCAGTGCCTTAAAACAATAGGTGTTTATTCTCAGAGTTCTGCAGGTCATGAGCTCAAATCAGCTTTGCTGGGCTGAAGTCGAGGGGCCACATGAGACACTTTTCCTTGCTTTGTGCAGCTCCTGCAGTGCGCTCCGCACATTTCTTGGCTCAAGGCCCCTTTGTCTTCCAAGCCAGTGTTCATTTTGCTTCTGTCACCTCTCACTTTTCCTCCCTCTTAGAAAGATACATGTGATTACATTTCAGAGCAACTCAAATCATCCAGGATAATCTCCTCCTCTCAGCAGCCTTAACGGAGTCATGGCTGCAGAGTCCCTCTTGCCGTAGGAGGGAGTGATCTCAGGTTCCAGAGAGGAGGACCCGGTTATCCTCGTGGCCCTCACTCTGCCAGCACAGCTGCGAATGTCAAGGACCGCTCGGTGAAGAAGGGGTTAATTCTATACCTCCTCACAGGTCCTTCAGTTGGGCACCTCCTTCCCTCTGCCATCTAGCCTGGAAATATCTGCCTGGCTTCTCCCTTCCTTGTTCTGTGGGTTCCCGCCCACTGCTCAAGTGAGTCATCGGGAATGCCTCAGAATGTGGCATTCTCCGACCGATTTGGTAGATATTTGTGAACTGTGTCAGAGCAGACAGCTCTGGACCTGGAGTCACTACCCCGCCTGCCCTGCCACATTGGCAACCGCCTGACCACTGGGCCCTTGTCTGCCCCGTGTGCTGCCTCCCAAGTCTCGCAGGCTCTTCTTGAGCAGGAGCCGAAAGACAAGGCCTTAGCCCTGAGTTAGCTCGTCCGCTCCTTGGCCCAGAAATATCACTTCTCTTCTGTGAACTTCACCTTCCCCATTGTAAAATGGGGAGTTGACAGTAGGTACCTCTGAAGACCTGTCGTGCTTGAATGTTTTGTGATTCTGTGATCCGACCCGCCTGAAGAGAACCCACCTCACCGCGCCCCGGCTGCCCGGCCGTGCTCCTGCTCTGGGCCCTGGCAGGGCTGCATGGCCGACTGTCAAGAAGAGGCCTGCAAGGTCAGCTGGTGGCTGCTGTCGCGAGATGGGCTGCAGTGCCCTCAGTAAAATATAAAAAAAATAAAATAAAATAAAAAAATAAAAAATAAAGAAGAGGCCTGCAGCCTGGCCCCAACCTCGGAGCCTGCGTCTGGAGGTGGGCACGCGCCCGCTGCCCAGAGCAGGGCCTGCGTGGCGTGCGAGGTGCTGTGAGTGCACGCCAGGCGCCCTTTGCTCCCGAGTGGGCCGTGGCGCCGGCCCGCGCAGCAGGAGGTCCTCAGAGATCCCGCTGTGCTAGCTGAGAACAGGCCTTGCCACCTGCGTAGGCTTCCTAGAAGGAGGTCTGAGAGTCAGCGAGTGCTTATTCATACGGCTCACATGCTTCTCTGTGTGTGGCTTGATTTATCATCTTTTATTTTAAGGCTTCAGGCTACTCAAAATGAGGTCTTCTCCCACATTATGAAGACATTCAGCCATCTTTTCCTGTGTAACTCTGTGAGTGAATTTATCATTTTGAATCATTTTCAAATTTACAACACAACACATCTAAGGCAGTACGGCACCCTGAAGAACAGCCGTGGCAGTGACCCCAGTAAACGGCCTCCTGTGCCCCCTCCCGCTCTTTCTCCCCACTCACGGGCAAACGTGCAGGTAGATGTCCTCATACGGGGTTGTATTCTAAACACGACTGTTCATTTCTTATGCCTAATATTAGAAACACACAAAATAATTTTGAGGGCTCCAAAAAGAAACGCTCAGAGTGTTGTGTGTGTCTCTGCCTGCTACTGTACCAGAGTGTCAGTGGTGAGCGTCAGCGGCAGTGAACGTGTGTCAGCCTCTGTGTGATGCTCACGTGAATCCATCCTTCCAGGCTCCCCACCATGGATGCTCTCGCAGAAGCAAATGGCACCTTCGCCTTAAACCTGTTGAAAACCCTGGGTGAAGACAGCTCCAAGAATGTGTTTTTCTCACCCATGAGCATCTCCTCCGCCCTGGCCATGGTCTCCATGGGGGCAAAGGGCAACACGGCCGCCCAGATGGCCCAGGTATGGTGTCAGGGCAAAAGTAAGTGCTATTAATTGCCAGTTGGTTCTTCCTCCAAGTCCCAAAGGATTGCTCTGGACAGGTGTCACAGGGGATGGAGAGCTGATGGGCCAGGACGGGCTACCCCTGGCCAGAGTGCTGGGACCTGTCGGGTGGGAGGGGGGCTTGATTCAGAGGAATGAGTGATTTCATCCCCATAGGGCTTAGCTTGCTCATGAGTTTGTATATAGATGTAGAGTCACTGCTTGGGTTGAGTCCTGTGATGTTCTTTGGGTATTGTCACCTTCTTTTTGGTTGTTAGAAATTTTTATTTTCTCATTTATATGTAAAATACCCTTCAAATGGCACTTGTCAGCCAAAAAATGTTTCAGTAGTGTTTCAATTATTTGTTGTTGAGTAACCAACATTCCAAAACTTAGTGGCTTAGGATGACACTTTTCTGTTTGTTGATTCTGGGTAGATCAGGTAGTTCCTCTGCTCTGCTTGGTGCTGGGTGGGTCCCTCACGGCATGGCTGCTTCAGGGAGGGGGGGGAGGTCAGCAGGACACCTCAGGCCCCTTCCCTGTGGTCTTCCTCATGGGAGCCTTCCACACGCATGTCTTTGGCAGGGCTGCTGGGGCTCCCGTAGGCACAGTAACTGGATTCCAAGGGGAAGCTCTCCCAGAGGGCAGGCGGCTAGGAGCGCAAGTGTGTATCAAGCCTCTGCGCCAGTCCTGCTTGCTCAGGCCCGCTGCTGCAGGCAGGCACACCTCCAAGCCCAGGGTCAACCTGAGAAGGGCTGAGCAAGGCCATGAACACCACGGGTGTGGCTGGTTGGGGCCGCCCATGCCTGCTGCTGCCTGCCCTCTGGCCTCTAACGGTTCCCAGCTCTCCCGGAGCCCTGAAGTCTCATCCCACCCTGGGCTCAGGCTCGGGCTGGAAGTCCAGAAGGAACAGGAGTGGCTGAGGCTCTTCAGTTGCAGCTCCTCTGTGTGGCTTCTTGGGTACAGAGATTCATGAACTAAAAAGAGACAATTATCTGACCCCTCCGCACCTCCTCAGACATGCAGTGGTGAGACAGGGTGAGATAACTGCAGGGAACACTCCTTTCAAAAGCCACGGGGGCAGTTCAGTGTGGAGTGTTTAGGCGTGGTGCTCTGATTCTTTGCGGGAAGGTGTGTGAGTTTGCGCTTTGTCAGGCATGGCGTAGCAGGCTTTTAGGGCTGCAAAGTCGGTCCTTTCACACTAACTCACGGCGGGCTGTGCAGTGCCCTGACCTGGCTTTACCATGACTTTACCATGTTGGTGCTGTTTGAAATGCCCATGGGCTACGTCATCTTTAAGGTTCTAAGTGAGAAGAGACTTCAAGAGGTTGATAGTTCGTGGAAAGAATTTGAAACTCCAGAGGAAGCTAATAAAATAACAAAGCTAGCACATTTTGAGAAATTTCAGGCTACAGCAGAAGCAGCACTCACAGCCCTGATGGAGGACAAAAGCAATAAAAGCTGAAGGAGGAGCAATAAAGCTGAAGGAGGTTCTGAAGACAAGAGTAAAAGCAGCCCACAGAGCCCTGGCTATAGCTGATGCTAAACTAGGAGGGGGTGTAAAAGAAGAGCTGGATCTTGGGCACAGTATACTTTTTCTTTTATGTGATTCTCCATCTGTAAGTGGAACAGAAAAGGCATGAGCAAAAGTAGAAAAATGTGAACAGAAATGTAAAGTGAAGACTCATCCTCTTTGTGGTGACTCCACATTTCCAACCTGTTCTAAGAAACAAAGTAGAGTTGGTAGATAGAGAGGATGAAATTACTGAAAAGAAAGTGAAAAGAAAACACCAAGATTAAAATTAAAATTGAAGAAGAGAAACAAGAAGTGGTAGAAGAAGAGGAGACATCGGTGAGGAAGAAAATGGATAAAAAGAAACATATTAAGGAAGAAGCTCTTTCTAAGGAAGAGCCGTGCACCAGCACAGAATTCCCAGACTGGAGAAAAAGAAAGAGAAAAGAGAGGATGAGGCTCACAGAGGGAGCCATGATGTTGTCAGCTAGATGCATGGAGCTGGAGGTGCATGGGGTGCTCTGGGGCAGGCAAGGCTGCGTGAAACCTGGTGATCAGAGTCTGCCTTGTCAAACCTGTGTGTCTTCCATCAGCTGTTAACTTTATCATGTCATCATTTCCTAGAGTCTTCAATATGCAAATAGAATTGTCTTTGTATTTAAAAAAGATAGTGAGGGGAGGTATATTAACTTGCTAGGGCTCCTGTAACAGACACCACAGACTGAGGCTTAAGCCACAGGAATTCCTTTATTTCCTCACAGTTCTAGAGGCTGGAAGTCTGAGATCAGGTGTCAGCAGGTTAGTTTCTCCTGAGGCCTCTCTCCTTGTGTCCTTACGTGGGCATTCCTCTGGGTTGGAAATAGTTCCTTTAAATTCTGCTTGAAAGCAGAACAGTTCCCTCTTAGCTCCTCTTTCTCTTCCTGTGTGTCATCCCAGGCAGCTAGAAGAAGCCACAGCCTTCCTGGGCCCTGGCCAGATGCACAGGTTCACAGGGAGATGACCCATCTTCCCCGCCACTGTAGGCGGCTGTCTCCCCACTCCTGCGGGTGCACACCACGGCCCCCTTTCCCCAGCCCCTAGTAGTAATTTCGTCAGCGACCTTCCAGTCTCTGCCGGCTGCCTCCATCCAAAGCCAGGGCCACATATTTTAGGTTTTTGTCATGGTGGAACTCCACTTCTAGATGGCTGCATGTGTCATCTGTTGTCAGGAAACAAACCATCCCAAACTTGGTGGCTGTAAATAATAGTGATTGTTTCTCTGATCCTATGGCCTATCCAGGCAGGTCTTCTGCTCCTCATGGTGCTGGCTGGGGTCACTCATGGCTGGTTCAGTGGGCAGCTGGTTCAAGAAGGCCTCTCTCCTCTGGGGCCTCCGTTCTCTTCCAAGCAGCTCTCCCCATGTGCTGGCTCCTCAGGATGTTCCATGTAGCTTCCCCTCTAGCAGTGTATGTGGACTCCTTCATCATGGTGGCTGGGGTTCGAGAGAGCAAATGTGGCAGCTTCCAGGCCTTTCAAAAAGGATCTAGTCCTGGAACAGCATCACTTCTGCTGAACTCTGTTGGTCAAAGCCAGTGGCAGGCCAGCGCAGACCCAGGGGCCGAGGAGAGCTGCACTTCTGATGTCCAGAGTGGCCCCGTTTGCAGAGACGGGAGGTCTGGTTGGCAGCGCTGTTTGTAGCCAAACTGTAGAGAGCCTGGGTTTGTGGTGGGGCATTTCTGCTCATACCAGTACTGGCAGGGTACAGGGAGGGAGCTTTGAAGACACTTTTGGTCTTCAGTTGGATGGATCTTTTAAGCGGTAGTAAGGATCTGAACACTTGTTAAGCCAAGTTTGGTGGTGCCCCTGTTTCCCAAAGTCAGCTTACTGAAGTTGTGTGCTTTTATTCATTTTCGATTTCAGGCACTTTGTTTAAACAAAAGCAGTGGCGGTGGAGGTGGAGATGTCCACCAGGGCTTCCAGTCACTTCTCACCGAAGTGAACAAGACTGGCACTCAGTACTTGCTGAGAACGGCCAACAAGCTCTTTGGGGAAAAGTCTTGTGAGTTCCTCTTGGTAAGTCATACTTGCTGCTGCCCATAAAAGAAATAAAAGTGGTGAGGTGGAGGTGGGGAGGACACCTGGCACAGCAGGAACCGTGTGGGCTATGAATGTCATTATACCACCCACATGGTTTTGAAATTTGTTTCTTATCACCTAGCAATATATCTTAAATTCTTTGCATCCCAGTATATGTGGCTCTACCTCATGTTTTCGAACCGTTGTCTGGTGCCTAAGCATGGACATACCACAATGTAGTAAACCGGTCCTTCGTTGGTAGGAATTGAGGTCAACCCTGTCTGGGCTGTTACAGGCAGTGAGTGTTTTTGCATGTGACTTTGAGCTTATGTGCGTGTGTTGCTCCAAGGTGGATTTGTAGAGGTGAGGAAGAAGTGAAGCTTTGAAATTTTAAGAAATATTGCTACTTTGCTCTTCAAATTGCTGTTTACATTCCCTCCAGGAATATTAGCAGCATGCTCATTTGCACCCATCATTGTCAATACCACATGCTGTTAACCTTTTATAGTGTGATTTTTAATGAGATTGAACAATTTTCTTATGTTTTTTGAGCATATATGTATTTTCTGCAAATTGCCTATTTATCCTTTGTACATTTTTCTATCAGACTGTATGTATGCCTTTTTTCTCATTGATTTGTGAGTTGTTTATATGTTTGGGATATTAATATTATTCTGTGATTTTTTTCCCATCATTTTTCAACTTGGTTTCAGAATCTACATTAATTGTTTTAAAAAAATGATATAAAGTGAATGTAGACAAGCATGAGGTCAAATATTGGTAAGATTTATACCACAGTGTGATCTTTTACAATTTGTTTTACTTATTTTTATCAGTCTTAGCTACTTTCTAGTTATTGTCTTTTCTCAAAGCCGTCTATATAAAGAAAAGCAAAACTTCCACAAACACAAAGGATTGCTGATTTGCTTTAATTTTCCTTTTTTCTTTGCTGGTAGATATTTTAAGAAAAAGAAAAATATTAAAATGTTATTTTGATATTATGGTATAAAATAAAGAGATCAGAAACATTAGTTAATTCTTTCTCATTAATTTAGTGTTACAAGAATCCAGTATCCATCACAACACGTAATTAGATATTTCTTTAGTTTAATTATTCATTGCTTATAAAATAGTAACAAATAGCAGACAGTTATTTTCAAATGTGTCTAAAAGTTGTAAAAATCATCCAAGGGTATGACAAGGTATCAATATGTGAGTGATCAGTTTACTTCCATGCTATTTTCTTAAATTAAGAGATTTAAAAATTTTTCCAAAGCATTGATCAAGAAGCAGCGCAGTGAAATTGGCAAAGCACACACTATGCAAGGCTTAAATGAAATGCTTCGTGAAGTTCACCTTGTACAGTGCCTGCCCCATACTGAGACTTCAGTGATGTTATGTAAGACAGTAATAATGAAAATAATTCATCTAGTCCTTGAAGTAACCCTCTTAGGTATAGCTAGTGCTGTCTCCTCATGGACAGGGGAGGACGAGGAGGCACAGAGAGACCTATCAACTTTTCTAAGGCCATGATGCTAATGTGCTATAGAACTTGTGTTTATAACTACTGTGCGTCATTGGCTCTCTAATGCTGTACTGAAGGAGAAACGTGAGATCATGTAAAATAAAAGCAATTCTCAAAAGGGGAACTAAATATTTAACCATAAGCTATTCAAATGAAAGTTTGGGAAATCATCCCATAGTACGCTGTCAACATAACTAGTTATTTCAGCGCACTTATTTTCTACCACATTTTCTGCTTTTATATGGCATAATGTAGGTGTTCATTAACATCATTTCATAGAATATATTAGCAAATTACAGTTTGAACTTTTTTGGAGAGTTGTTAAGAGTCTAAAACTGAGCCATCCGGCATAGTAGCCACTAGGCACAGGTAGCTGTTTGAATTCCAGTGCAACTAATTAATACAGAATGAAATGACATTCCAGCCCTCAGCTGCAGCAGTGAACTTCCTGTGCTGGAGAGCCACTGATTCCCTTCTGACAGGCGTCCTCACAGAAAGCTGCCCGGGCAGGTGCCGTTGGGCAGGGAGTGCTGTGTGGAATTACTCATTTCCCCTGTTCTGTGGAGCCGTGGAGCCTGGCTGCTGTACGTGGCTCTGCAGCGCAGAGGGAGCTGTGGCTCTTGCTGGGCTGACCCCACCTAGCGCATGCAGGAGTTAATCATCAGGTGTCACACAGTATGACTACAGCTGGTCACCATGTCTCGTCAACTGCCTCCTTGATGCAAGGTTACTCCCTTTAAGTACCCAGCAGTTTGTGAAATTTATTTGATATTCAGACCATGATTTGATTTAGTTTATAAGCTAGGGTTAAATATAGCTAAAGGCTGGGCACGGAGGCTCACGCCTGTAATCCTACCACTCTGGGAGGCTGAAGCAGGAGGATCACTTGAGGCCAGGAGCTCTAGACCAGCCTGAGCAAGAGTGAGATCCCGTCTTTACGTAAAAATAGAAAATTTAGCCAGATGTGGTGGTGCGTACCTGTAGTCCCAGCTACTCAGGAGGCTGAAGTGGGAGAATTGCTGGAGCCCAGGAGTTTGAGGTTCCAATGAGCCATGATGATGCCACTGCACTCTAGCCCAGGCAACAGAACCCTGTCTCAAAAAAGAAATAAAAGCTAAAAACTAAAAAGTTGGATTTTAGGTTAATTCCTTATATTTATTTATATTACACGTCAGTCATGAAGTTATTGATTCTCTGATTTGGCACAATGAAGAAGTAAGCTGTTGGTGTTCATTATTTTAGTAGCCATGCAGTTATGTTGCTTTGTCTCTCCTAGTCTTTTAAAGATTCCTGCCACAAATTTTACCAAGCAGAGATGGGAGAGCTCGACTTTATCAGTGCTACAGAGGAGTCTAGAATACACATAAACACCTGGGTGGCGGAAAAGACAGAAGGTGAAAATATATTCTTATCCTGTTTGTAATAGTATCTCAATCAGTCTTATTGTCATTTCCTTCACGAGACTGTCAAATGTAAACAGGAATGATTATTTTTTCTCTAGATAACTATAAATTTTAAAAATCTGCTTCTGAATTATTATCAGTATTTGACATTTTGAAACTTTGGAATGTATGACATTTTCTGTAGCTTTCCCTGCTCTCATCAATGTACCTGTGATGCCTCTTCTGGAACAATCTACATTTTTAATTTTTTTGGGGGGGTCTTAATGTTAGTATAGTCTTTCCTTTCACAAATAGCATGAAAAAATTCTTATTATGGGTCATGAGCTGTCTCCCTCAGTGGTACAGCTCATGTGCTGCAGTTTTCATGCATTGCTGCAGGACACTTGGCCATGCCCTAGCCTATCTGCAGTTCTTAAATTGTTCTTTAGGCTTATAACATCTTGTAACCACCCATCTTTTTGACAGTCCTTTAAGTTCCTGTCTTTAAGTCATAGGCACCAGTTATTCCTTTCTAT
This sequence comes from Mirza zaza, assembly GCA_008750895.1. NCBI lineage: Eukaryota > Metazoa > Chordata > Mammalia > Primates > Cheirogaleidae > Mirza > Mirza zaza. The sequence goes on from VSMD01127181.1 coordinate 63,383, forward strand.
CTCATATGTTATGCATTCATCCTGTACATGTTAACATCTACTTGTTCATTTTGTGTGTTTTATTCAAATGATAGTGTTTTTCTTACCAGAACTTTTACAGTTTTTGTTGCTTTGTTTTAAGGACAAGTATCCGTTTACATTTGAGGGACAGTGAAACTCATTATCTATGTACCTCACTAATTAAGGAGATGGCCTGGTTCGAATGTCGTTTCTGATGTGCCGTGCACCAGCAAACTCAAACTTTTAACTAAGGTGCTCTTTAATTCTTCCTATTAGGTAAAATTGCAGAGCTCCTGTCTCCAGATTCAGTGAATTCATTGACTAATCTGATTCTTGTGAATGCCATCTACTTCAAAGGAAACTGGGATAAACAATTTAACAAAGATCAGACCAAGGAGAGACCATTTAAAGTCAGCAAGGTGAATATTGTGCAATAGCAAAGGAGATTCTTAGAATGGTCCCTTTGTTCACACCGGTTTCCAAAACACGGGACAAGTCCACCTCAAGGAACTGTGCCTTACGTGGCCTGGGGCAGCTGGTGGCCCGGGCTCCCCGCAGGCCGTGGGGCCTTTCTGTCACCCTGCTCCTCCCCCGCGTGTCCTCAGGGTGCCCGCACGCTCCTGGGCTTGTGGTCGGGCCCCATCCCGGCACCTGCCCCTCTTGCCGCCCACGTGGCACGTCTGATGTGTCGCTCTCGGCTTAATTAAGGTTCTGAAGTTCAAACTCCTTTAAAATATGGTGGCTGAGCCTTTTGGTGGGCCCGGATCCCGCCCATTTCCCTCCAGCTCTCTGGCTTCATTCCCATCGGGACCCAGGCTCTGCCTGCGCCCTCGCCAGCCCTCGGCAGGTCCTCCCGCCGGTGCCGCGGCCCCTCTGAGCCGCCCGCGCCCTGCCGGTCTTCCGGGACACTGCGGGCTGAGCCGCCCGCGCCCTGCCGGTCTTCCGGGACACTGCGGGCTGAGCCGCCCCGCGCCCTGCCGGTCTTCCGGGACACTGCGGGCTGAGCCGCCCCGTCCCCCGGCCGGTCTTCCGGGACACTGCGGGCTGAGCCGCCCGCGCCCTGCCGGTCTTCCGGGACACTGCGGGCTGAGCCGCCCCCGCGCCCTGCCCGTCTTCCGGGACACTGCGGGCTGAGCCGCCCCGCCCTGCCCGTCTTCCGGGACACTGCGGGCTGAGCCGCCCGCGCCCTGCCCGTCTTCCGGGACACTGCGGGCTGAGCCGCCCGCGCCCTGCCCGTCTTCCGGGACACTGCGGGCTGAGCCGCCCGCGCCCTGCCCGTCTTCCGGGACACTGCGGGCTGAGCCGCCCGCGCCCTGCCCGTCTTCCGGGACACTGCGGGCTGAGCCGCCCGCGCCCTGCCCGTCTTCCGGGACACTGCGGGCTGAGCCGCCCGCGCCCTGCCCGTCTTCCGGGACACTGCGGG
>VSMD01127189.1:0-64015 GCA_008750895.1 Mirza zaza
GAGACCCCATCTCTACTATAAACAGAAAGAAATTAATTGGCCAACTAAAATATATATAGAAAAAATTAGCCGGGCATGGTGGCACATGCCTGTAGTCCCAGCTACTTGGGAGGCTGAGGCAGCAGGATTGCTTGAGCCCAGGAGTTTGAGGTTGCTGTGAGCTAGGCTGACGCCATGGCACTCACTCTAGCCTGGGCAATAAAGTGAAACTCTGTCTAAAAAAAAAAAAAAAAAAAAAAAAAAAGACTTGAAACCATTAAACTCCTAGAAGAAAACATAGGAAGCAAACCCCTTGACATTAGCCTTGGCAATAATTTGTTGAGTATCACATCAGAATGTCAAGCTACACAAGAAAAAATAGACAGGACCACATCAAAGCTTCTGCACAGCAAAGGAAACAATCACCAAAATGAAAAGGCCCTACAGATTGGGAAAAAATATCTGTAGACTATATATCTGCTAAGGGGTTAATATCCAAGAATTTTAAAGAACTTATACAACTCAATAGCAAAAAAACATACAATCCAATTAAAAAATGGGCAAAGGCTCAAAATAGACATTTATCCAAAGACAACATAAAAATGGCCAACAGGTAATGAAAAGGTGCTTAACATCACTAATCATTAGAGAACTGCAAATCAAACCACTATTACCTCTCATCTGTTAGGATGGTTATTATCAAAAAGACAAGTGATAACAAGCATTGGTAAGGGTATAGAGAAAAGAGAATTATTGAACACTGTTTTGGGAATGTAGAATGGTGCAGCCATTATGGAAAACAGTATGAATGTTCCTAAAGAAATTAAAAATAGAATTACCATATGACCCAGCAATCCCTCTTCTGGGTGTATACCCAAAGGATATAAAATTGCCATCTTATAAAGACATCTACACTCATGTGTTCATTGCAGCATTATTCAAAACAGCCAAGATATGGAAACAACCTAGGTGTCTATCAATGGACAAAAGGATAAAGAAACTCATGTGTGTGTGTGTGTGTGTGTGTGTGTGTGTGTGTAATGGAATATTATTCAGTTTTTAAAAAGGAGATCTTGCCATGTGCCACATTATGGATGGACCTAGAGGACTTCACACTAGGTGAAATAAGACACAGAAAGAAAAATATTGCATGATCTCACTTACGTATGAAATCTTTTTTTTTAAAGGCCAGATATATAGAGATAGAAAATAAAACAGAAGTTACCAAGGCTGGAGGGGCAATAGGGAGACGTAGATCAAAGGATGCAAAATAGGAAACGTATAGGGTGAACAAAGTGAAAGATCTAATGTACAACATGAGGACTACAGTTAATAATAGTGTATTATATTCAGGACTTTTGCTAAATGAATAGATTATGGCTGCTTTTGCAGGTGTGTGTGTGTATGCGTGCGTGCGTGCGTGCGTGTGTGTGTGTGTGTGTGTGTGTGTGTGTAATGGGTAACTATGAAATGATAGATAAGTTAATTTGTTTTACTATAGTAACTGTCTTACTCTCTATATATCTTACAACATTATGCTGTATACTTTAAATATACACAATAAAATTTATTTTAAGAAAAAGACTGGAGGTGCTGCTGCCAGCTTACTACCACAAGAGCACAAGCACTGACAAGTCCAGCAGCCCAGGGAAGTGATATGGAGAGTCAGAGGAATGCAAGTGGGTCCTGGCGGTGGTGTCCCTCTTCTGATGTCCTGTCTGAAGCCCACTCTTTCCACTGACTTTTCAGTTATACGATCAATATACTTCCATTTTACTTAAGTTATTCAGGGTTGAGTTTTCTATTACCACAGTCCAAAGAACCTTCTTTGGTATACTGGGAGTTTGGCAAATAATTTCTTCCTAACATCGCGAACAGTGTTATATTAACACTGCTGCTAGTTTAAGGAAACCACATCTGGGTTTCCATAACCTGGGATGACAGAGTCTACTTTATCCATTTTAAAAGGGCTAAAGGTTATTCTTAGGTAATATCATAAATATCTGTTACTTCTAATCTGAACACAAGTGAAAAAGAGCCTGGAGAAACTTAAATGACGAGCTCTTCATTTATTTTGCTGCCTGCATCTTCAGAAACAGGATGTGCTTCCAAGAAAGAAAGAATATTTGGACAATCCTACAATTCATCAGTGGTGGCCACTCATGACAAGCACGCTTGTGATATTTGAACAGGTCCTTCTAAGCCAAGGAGGAACATAGTCCTTGCGCCATTGCCCAGATCTGTGTGTCATTGAGTCTCTGGGGAAAACGCCCTGCTTTGATCTGCAGAGGACACTGTGTTAGTAACCACAGGGTAATTCCCTACATTCTCATTATCGGGCAAGGAAAATGAGGCTGATCCACTTGGATTTGCCAACCCCAGATTCGCCAGTCCCTGGTGTGGTCTTGTGTCATGCTTGGAACATGGCAGGTTCTCAGTGAATGTCAATAAATGTATTGAATGGACTACTGTTGAAAGAGATGACCCTAAGGAACAAGTAAATCTCCTGACACGGTGAGGCACCCAGGGTGAAAAAACAATGTATTTGTAGTAGCCAGTCCAAGCAGGTGCATTCTGAAATATCATCATTATTAAAGGTTTGTTTTAGCTTTAAAAGAATTGATGGCGTGTTAGAACACAGGCTCTTTCTTCCACTGAAAATTTTATCTATTATTTAATAAAAGGTTTTCAAATTCATCAAGTACATTTATTTTTATAATAAACTATTTAGTTGAAATTGTAAAGTTGCTTATTCTCATTTTCACAGGAAGAAGGTAATGTTCTTAACCCACACTATTGGTGAAACAAATGCATTTGGCATCTGCCCTTCCTCTACCTACCCCAGGCTGGGCTCTCTCCTGTGGCTGACGATGCTCCCTTATGCTTATACAGCAGGGGTAGCTTTAGGGGAGAGCTGGATGGTTTCTCTGGTCAAAATCACAGCAACCACAGTGCCAATGAAGTCAAAGCAGTAAGTTTAAACCCAAACCAGGCAAGTAGTTTCACAAAAAGAAAAATAAGAAAAAATTTCACTATACCATCATCAGTCACAAAAAGCTACCCCCAATTGGCTGCTCCCAACTGGCAAGTCTATTTGTGTTGTCACAGGTAGACAGGGCAAGATAGTCCAAACCCATTACTATGTCCTTCTGATGAAGCCCGGGAATGGCACCTGAGTCTGTAGAACGGGCACACTGCATGTTGCAAGAACCCACCAGTGAAGCCTAAACTAACAAAACAGGTCCTTTACATTTTCTTTAATTATATTTAAGAAGTTTCTTGTATGAGGCTTTTATGTTCCTGTCTTTACACTTGATGACCTAGAAAACCCTTGGAATCCAAAAGTATTCCGTGACCTTCAGGTGAAGCGGTTATAAAAAAAGAAGAACATCACTGTCAATTCAATAACAGTGTAGGTCAGAGGTTCTCAAACTGCCTCAGTTTGCAGCTTCCCTAACTTCTCAGTAATTTTTCTCATGGCACTCAAGGCCAAAAGAAATATCCAGCAGTTCCATTTATGAAGTAAGTCCAAATACTTTAATAATGTTTCTGTTCTAATGACTTAGTAGGTATTTGAAAAACACACAAAACACGCAAATTAAAAGAAAAAAAATAACATTTTATTTCATCCTTTAATAACCACAATTACTAATGGGATGTGTGCACCTGTTGGCACTCAGTGGCTTCTCACATCTCGGAATCGGATTGACCGCTACCCCATCCTTTCCTCTTCCACATTGGGTTTCATGCAGGATTGACTTTTTAGCACAGAAACCACAGAAAACCTAGTTTTGCAAAGATCTGATATCAGCAAAAGGAATGTGGCATAATTTGATGTTGAAACTGTGAACTCCCTTCAGCTATTCATTCATTCAGTGTCTGACAGATGTTAAGTAGTTCTGCATTTAAAATATTCTTTCATGTCCTTGGATGTTCACTCTAGCACCCCTGGATGCCTTGACACACAGTTTGAGAAGTATGGGTGTAAATGATATTAATAAACACCTTTGGTTCATCGTTACTAGTGACAATTTTATCATCTTTAAGTTGTTATTAATATTTTGAAAACAGTGCTTCACTGTGTTTTTATTTGAAGCCTAAATGTTTTGATTGGCTATAACTCTTGCTTTGCAAAGAATCTCCAATGTATTTGTAACCAGGGTCAAGACAAGTAGTCGTCTGTCTCCTATAGCTTCGACACAGACATATTTAAGCATGAATGGCTTAGCTTTTGTCATGAATGTTCATGCTTTTCATCAAAAACTGTGGGAAAAAGTTGTTGAACTAAATTGAATGGGTCATTGACCCAGATGGATCCGATAGGGTGTGAGCAGATGAGGAAGGAGAGCAGGGACAGGTGAGAAGAATTGATCTTTATGTGGAAAGAGGATTGGGAATCCTCTCATCCTCAAGACCCAACTCAGAGAAAAGCCTTCCTGGTTAGGAAGTACTCTGTGCTGCCCCTACATGCCCCGGTCCCACTGCTACGCCAGCCTCAGCCACCTAACAGGAGCTCCTTAGAGGCAGAAGTTCTGTCCTTTGTCTTCATTATCTAAGAACCAAGCACAATTCTTGACCAAGAAAGAATAGATGAATCACAATAAGTTTTTTGTTTTAACAGCAGGGCACTAAAGGGGAAGTAAAGTTTAGGCTGGGTCTCCTAAGGAAACATAGGAATTCACCAGAAAGCGCAACTAGAGGGGAGTTGGAAGGAGGCATTCCAGGAAGTCAGAGAAGTAAGTGTGAATTCCAGGAGGGAGAGACAGAAATGGAATCTTTGAAAATGTGTGAGCAGTTCTGTGGGGTTGGGGAGGACAGTGAACGTCCAGAAGGGGCAGAGGTTGAGAATGGAGAGGTGGGTTGGGTCAGGCCACGTGGGGCCGTGCAGGCCATTATAAAGAGTGTGGGTTTGATCTACCAGGCAATGGGGAGCCCCTGCAGGGTTCTAGGAGGTGCAACAGGATAACCAGCCCTATACTGGGAATGGACTGTGGAGGCTGCGGGGCTGGAGAGAGGATGAAGGTGTGGAGGTGAGTTCCATGACCATTGGAATAGCCCAGAAAGGAGAGGAGAAGGATGTCCTTCACAGGGCCTGGGCCTGACCCCATGGCCTTCATCAGCCTTTCATGTAAAAAGTGTTGGTAAGACATGACAGGGACCTTTAAAAAGACTTTTCATTTTGAAATAATTTTAGACTTACAGCAAAGTTGCAAAAATAGCATGTTCCCATATATTATTAACTCAACTTTGCCCAAAGTAAACATCTTCCATATCTGTGGTAGGGTTACCAAAATCAGGAAATTCACATTGCTAAAATATGACTAACCAATCTGCATACCTCATTAGGTTTTGGTTTTCCCATTAATATCTTTTATGTGACTCAGGATTCAATCCAGGATCCCACATTGCATGTAGTTGTCATGGCTCCTAATGTCCTCCAATCTGGGCCAGCTCCTCAGCCTTTCCTTCTCGTTCATGACCTTGATACTTTTGAAGAGTATTGGCCAGTTATTTGTAAAATGTCCCTCAATTTGGGTTTGTGTAATATTTTCTCATGATTAGATTGATGCCATGCTTTTTTGGCAAAAATATCAGGTGATCTTGCATGTTTCTCAGTCCATCACATCAAGGGTGTATAATGTTGATATGTCTTATTGGTACGCTGACAAAGGGAAAATTTTAGGAAATTGTAATTTTGAGACTCTCTCCCATCTTCTGCACCAATTTAGGCTCTTTATTGTTTTTACTCTTCCTTCTTTCATGAAGAAGTTTCCTGATAAAAATAAAGTGTCTTTTCCTAGACTTCCTCCAGGAGCAATCATCAGCCATGAAGATAAGGGTAGCTGAGCCCCATGACAAACATGGCAGAGACATTCACAGACTGTTCTATGAGAGAGAAATACTGCCATTGTATTTGAGGTCTTTTTGTTTTTTTTTATAACAGATTAACCTATTTTCTATCACAGGTACTTAAAGTTAAGACAGCACAACCAAGAGTGATGTGTATTTTTTTTTCACATGTGTTAGCTTTATTTACATAAATATGTTGCTACTGAGGGAGGAGGATGAAGTTGCATGATATATTTCTTGTTATTCTCCAAGAACATATGCTATAGTTTATAGATATGAGTTTTCAAGGCTATTAATATTTCATTCTTTTGAAATTATGATAAGCTGTCAAACAATTCCTCTGTTTCAGATAGGTATAGGTTGGCAAATAGTGACACAGGGGTTGCTATTTGCCAGATCTAAACACAAGACAGACATTGCTAATTGATCATTTCACTCTTCTCCCAAGCTTGGATGCAGCATCGTAATCTTTTCTCAAATAAAATGCCAGGCAGCCACTACTTATCTACTGGAGTTGATTCAAAATATGACTCTTTTTGCCATCTTGGAACTAGACTTTCCATGGAAATACTTAGATATATTAGGTAGAATAATGAGCTTTCCACTAACACATAAACAATTCTATCACTTCGCTATAAACAGCACAGACTATACATATAAGTCACATTGTAACTGAATATATAAGAGAGATTTTTCTAGTCATTTCCTTCATGTTTTAAAGGAAAGTAACATATCTTACCACTCTTTGTCATTTTTGAATTCCCCTGAGCTGGATTTACTCTTCAACTGTGGCCATGTGCTATCTCATAATTATTTTCCTGTCTCTCTTCCCACCCTAGGGTAGAAGTTTCCCTCTGGAGGATGGGAAACTGACTCCTTTATATCCTCCGAGCCTAGCCTTGGGCTGGTTACATCGCAAACATCTGAACACCGTGGGAATCAGCACAGGCCCACTGTGCTGGAATAACACATCTTGTGACCTAAGGTGATTGTGTTTCTTGCTGAGAGCCTCTCCTCACAGAATCACCTCACGGGCAGGGGCGCCATCTTGTCACAGGCTCCTGGACGGCCGGTGCAGGGAGGAGGGAATGGGGTGAGCAGCAGACCCCCTCTCAGAGCTTTTGCATTTCACTGGTCAAAGCGAGTCCCATGCTCACACCTAATTTCAGAGAAGGTGGGGAAGTTCAAACTTGCCCTGGGCTCAAAAGCGAGGGGAACAGGATATCTGTGAAGAACTCTAATGACTACCTCAGTGTCCCAGGAAAACATTTGTGAATGACTGCAATAATATCTGTCTCTCTTGCTTAAACACTGGGATGAGAACCTCAAAGACCACACTTCTCCCTTCCCTTTTGAGAAAAGCCAGAGCAGAGAGACAATTATACTAAACAGTATGTTTTCAGGTCAGCAACATGAATTTCCATCATTATCTTTTTGTCCTCAACCAGGAGGAAATAATTGTCTTTCTTCAAAAGCAGGATTCTATCCCTTGAGCATCAGAAGAACTTGAACCTTGCTCAAGGGCTTATATTTATTCATAAAACACTTAAGCAATATGTCCCTGACAATTGTTTCAGATTAACTTATTTCCAATGGAGGCATGCCCATTTTCCTCTTGTAAAAACCTAAACAGACTGGAACTTACTTTTCGGAACTTATTAAGTTGAGCATAATGTAGTTATATTTGTTAAACTTTAAGCATTAAATAGTCACTAAAGAGACAATGTACTTTCTCACATGCTGTAGCACCAAGCAGACTGACTATACAGGTGCCTGCTAAATATTTGTCGTTGGACTGGTTTTCCAAGAATCAATCTTCCAGAGCAGCCTAAACTTGAAGAAATTTGGTCAAGTCTTTGGAATGAATTATAAACTCCCTCCTTTATTCTTTCTCCATTGGCTAGGAAGACATTCTCTTTGGAGGCTTTACTTAATCCTATGGTACTTTCAAAAGATTTGCTCAAAGTTTCTCATTTTGCTTTTCATTGGTACGTGTAATGATGGTTTGAATGCTTATTTTAATTTGGTTTTATTTTACTAGTGCTTTTACTCATTTTCATTATGGCTTGGCTTGGAGGATATGTCAAAAAGACTTCTTATACTTCTAGAACATGAAAGGCCAGAGTTTTGCTGGATGTCCTGTTTTCCATCACCGTAAGCATGGCCACTTTGGCCCCAAGTGAGGATGTGGTATGTCCACACCATGAGCCAGTTCTACAGAATGATGTGGGCAATGACAGCCTGGGAACAGGCTTTGAGTAAACGTCACCCTCCATGGCATGACACATAAGACCTTCCATGATCTGACCCCTGCCCACCTCTCCAGCTTGTCTCTTACTACTCCCTCTTCTGTATAGAATGGGATAATAAATTCCCTAAGGATAAGGATTGTTCCTGTCTCATTCCACGTCAAATCCCTAAAACTTGATAAATATCCATTGAGTGCGGGAACCTGTGGTAGTCTGGGCACATGACCTGTTCTCTCCTACTTCCACACCTTTCCATAGGCTGTTCCCCAGGCTTGGCAAGTTCCCACTGCTCTTGGCTCAGCCATCACCTCCGCTGTGCACCTGTCCGACCTCCCCGGTAGAGCTAATTGCTTCTTACTTCCGTGGTGCTGGGAACACGGCCCTAGTATAGCACTACTGTTGTTCTCTTGTCCTGTAATTGTCTGTCTGTCATCTGTTTCATTCACTGAATAGACAGCTCCTTAATAACAGAACGTCTGTCTTATTCATCTCCTTGTTCCAGAACCTGGTTAATTGCCCAGCATAGAGCCTTTGTATGGAGGATTTTGGGTTATGACAGCTTCCCTATATCTTCATTAATACATATTCTTGGAGTTAGGATCACACAACCAAGAGTGATGTTTAGAGCAGACATGTCATAAATCTGGCTGCTGTGAAATGCAAAGCAAGGACAAGCTCTGGCGAACCTGTGTCTCAGGTCGCAAGGCCAATGCGATGGCCTGAGCCCCGTGTTGCTGGGGGCGCAGGTGCATACCGCCTGCAAGGCGCCCGCAGCGCTGCCCTCAGGGAGGTGCTCCTGCCCTATTCGGACTGTTTTCTTCCGTGTGGAGAGAGCTCAGCTAGAGTAACACTCTCCCTCTGCCTCTTTATTTATATTAACAATACTTCAACCCAGGACTGCAGGAAGACTTAGCTTTTTGGCATATTTGAGAAGAATACACTGGGCTTGCTCATTTTAACCCCTCTAATTTCTTTTAGGGGACAGATGCTCCTGGGAGCATGTGTTTTCTTGTGCTCCTCCATGTCCTAAGTCTTGCTCACACTGGGACTCCCGCTGCCACCAGTGCTGTCTGCTTTTAAATAATCCCTAATTTTGGCTTTCATTGTTATTTAAAAAAAATTTTATACCATGTTTATTGAAAACAATGTTTATTGTTTGGCTTTAACATCATAAGAGCAATGCATAATCTTCAAAGTGTTGTGTGGTGGAAAGAGCATAGGTTGTGGAGTTGAATGGCTGTTATTTTAGATCTCGATTCTCTCATTTACTACTTTGCCATCTTGGGCAAGTTGGTTAATCTCTCTGTACTTCAGTTTTGTAACCCACAAAGTAGGAATAAAACATACCTTGACCTCTTCCCTGGGGATGTGAGACAATATATACACAGGCTCTAACATTGTGCCTGGCACACACGTACTCAACGAACAGGAGACATTATTACATAAAATCTGGAAATAAGAAAAAGATAGAGGGGGTAGGGGCAAGGGTTATCTTAATCTTGTTGTATGTACATAGTTGAGATCATCGTGTGTGTGTGTGCGGGCGTATATATATATACACACACACAAGTATATACATATATACTGTTTTTGTCATAGAGAAAATCATAGCATTTTCTTATATTCCTAGAAACACTTCACAAATGTCATTTTTAATTGTTGCGTAACAGGCATCCTATGGCTATATAGAGTTTACTTAACCGATCCCCTATTGTTGGCCCTTGGACTTATTTCCAGTTTCTTTTCACAATTATAAATCCCATGCCTACTTTTAACTACTCACAGGTTGCCAACACCTTAGCATGCTGTTGTGTGGATAGAATGCAGGATAATTTACAATCCAAGCACCAGGCCAACATTCAGATTATGATTTTCCCAAGAAAGTCACGGAATGAATGGCTGAAAACAAAACAAAACAAAACAAAAAACCAATCATCCATATGGTGGTTGACCCAGAAGACAAAATCTTCTAGGTGCTAAAACAAGGAACCAAGTCAACGATGCCAAGAGAAATGAGAAACAATAACAGGACAATTGGTGTAAACTTTTAAATGCAATTAATGCTGAGCCAACAGAGCTGGGACTGGGAGCTGAACAGACATTTAAAAAATTTTTATTTGTTTTTATTTTTATATAGACAGGGCCTCACTCTGCTGCTGGTGAGATCATAACTCACTGCAGCTGGGAACTCCTGGGCTCAAGGGGTCCTCCTGCCTCAGCCTCCTGAGTAGCTGGGACTACAGGCACACACCACCTAGCCCAGCTAATTTTTTTTAAAAAATTGGTAGAGATGGGGTCTTGCTATGTTGCTCAGGCTGGTCTCGAACTCCTGGCCTCAAACGATCCTCCTGCCTTGGCCTCCCCAAGCCCTGGGATTATAGGTGTGAGCCACTGTTCCCAGCTGGACAGATTCTTAAAACAAATTAAGTAATCACATGTAAACACAGACCTATGGAACATCCCACAGGAAGTTTTGTACAATAAATGTAATTTTTAGATAAGACCGCTTTGCAAGCAGCCGTCCTCTACACAAGCAGAGGTAGCTGAGACCAGTGGCTGGCAGCAGTTCCCTCTGACAGCACAGCTACCTGTGTGCAGTGCCTGGGAGCCAGGTGCTCTGCAGAGTGGATTACTTACTCCTCCCAGCAGCCTAAGGAGGTTTTATTATCTCCGTTTTAAAGATAAGAAAAAAGAGGCTTAAACTCACAAACCCAGAATGTAACATGGGGTTAGAAGAAAACAGGGCTGGGCCTCTGTCCAGTGTGAAGTGTGGGCTCTGGCCCTTCCCAAGTCCAGACCACCATCATCATCATCAACATCACCATCATCATCATCATCACCACTGTCACCACCACTACCACCACCACCACCACCAGAAAAATTCAGATAGTATAGAACATGTAAAAAAATATTTTCTTCTAATTTTTCTTCAAAGATGACTCTATTTTTCTTATTAACTTAAGGATTAAAACCCAAGATGTCAAAGCATCACTTAACTAAATTTACCACACTTGAACCAGTTGACTTGGTACTCCGTCTAATTTTAGAAGCGATCATTAATAAGCACAAGTAACTATAGAATTGCTTTGCCATCTTGGCCAACAGATGGCTGAACTGAAGAACCAAAGAGGGCCTGAAGGGACAGAACTTCTGGAATCTTCAGATATGCTACTATATGTGGAAGTCCCTGTTAATGCTAAAGCAGTTGAATTTCGACCAATCGGTAGGCATCTATTTTATGTCCAAGAGAGTCCTAAGTTCTAAGGACCAAAAGTCAGCAAGTCATACCTCAAATCTTTGGAGCTCAAGACTAAGTGGCCTAGGCAGTCATGTTAAAATACAAGTTCCATAGTTGCAACATGGATACGGATTTCCGGAATGAACAGAGGCAGACCCGACAAACTCAGTCTCTATGCAAGTGGTGTTGGAAGTGTGTGTTATTATTAAAATATCACAGGAACCTGCTTTGGTCTGCACCACCTTTATGCATTTCTCTACGGATGGCAAATACCTGTCATCAACTACTAATAAGATTGATAGCCTGCACACCACTTAATTCCACTCTTGGAAACACGGAAACACACCCAGCAGCACCCCCATTAAAGCAGAGATTTCATACGTAAGATAATGGAAGAGGAGCTGGAACTGCTGATGTTTTTCTTGGAAAGAGCCCTCATTTTGGCGGGGGGGAGGTGGAATTTCAGAAGATGCATTTTCCAATGCTAACGTGCACCTCAGGAAAGTGGAGACTGTGTTTGCTTTGTCTTCACGTTGTCACTTTGGGGTGGCAGACTCTTTTCCCATCAGTGAACGTAAAGCACATGTTCTTCCCACACAGTGCATTTTGCTGCCTTGCTTTTCTCACTCAACCAGAAAGGCCCCTGACAAAAGGCACAAAGCTGACGGCAGAATCTGGGGGTAGAAGTAATCAATCTAAGGAGTACCAGAAGAGTATTCCCATGGTTAGTCAAAGTATACATATCCATGCAGCACACATACAATTATGTCATTTAGATCATCTGCGTTAGTGGCTCCATTTGAGAAAAAATGTAGAGGAAACAGCTCCTCTCGGGTTCCATTTGTGGAAAGAAAAATGTTTAGCTTCATCTACAGCAGAACACCCTATTCTTTCTTAAGTATGTACCTTGGAGGCCTCACGTGTCATGAGACAGTGCCAGCAGAGACCAGAAAAGTGATACAGCAAGAATGGAAATAGAGCTTGTTCTTGGTTTAGACAATTATTTATAAAGTAGTTTATAAAGATGGAGATTGCAGTTAATGAATTCAGCAAAACTATAGAAATGTCGTATGCAAATTCTAGTAACTATATCAGGGTAGAGCGAAGAATAGGTGTCTGTTTATCAAAAATGGTATGGATTCAATTAGAAAAGTATCTCTGCACTCGAGCCATCAAACTGTCCCCTCAAAAGATCAACTCCCTGGGTGATTCTTCCATCACAACACTTACTGAACACACACGTCAGGACTTTTCCTGAAAAGTCACTTCCAGAAACATCACAAGAATGGAATCACGAGAGAACATGCTCCACCACACACTTACATGCACCCACACATGTGCCCACGCAGGCATGCAAGAGAAAACACACATGCACGACAGCTTGTCCTTTTCCAACAGTGGATTCCTGGTGATGAAATAAGCAGCAGAAAGAATAGATGGCTTTTCATGAGCCACATGGAGCTTGGAACTTCTGAATGTGAAAATTTGAACCAGAAATTACAGAGGAAAAAAAAAAAAGGAAAGTCACACTATCTTTTTTACAGAATTCCTTAATTTCTCACCTCCGACCTCCTAAAGCTGAGAATTACTCTTCCAAATCTAAGATTGAACCTCCATGAAGGTGAACACGTCCCAGTGGGCAGGCTCGGGGGAGGTGTTTGCACTCATCCACCCTTCCAAGCCACTCACAGACATGAGCCCCTGGAAGCATATTACGGGGGTACAAATGTTTAGGTTACATATATTGCCTTTGCCCCACCCAAATCAGAGCTTCAAGCGTGTCCATCCCCAAGATGGTGCGCACTGCACCCATTAGGTGTGAATATACCCATCCCTCCTCTCCCCTCCCACTGCCTGACCCCTGATGAACGTTACTACTGTATGTGCACTTAAGTGTTGGTCCCTTGACCATTCTTGCTGAGGGAGCTTGGATTTGTCCAGAAGTCTGACTAATACCCACCCAGCTTTATTTTTTTCACTAAATAATTGCAAGCTGTTTATGACGAATTCCTCTTGCTCAATCTTTGCATGAAACCATAAGAACAAACAATACAAAGGCTCTCATAGACATGTTTCCCATTACCAAGTGATTTAGGGCTCTACAAAAGATGCAAAATATGCAAAGCAGCCCCCTGTTCTTGGGGTGGAAAAAGTACTATTATTAGGTCTTCCATATTGTCACGAAGTATGGTAACTATGCCAAAGGGAGCCATAGCCCCAGAGAAGCCAATGGTCCCCAGGTGACATGTCTATGTCCCAAGTATAGAGAATGTGCTGCCACCACCAGTCACCACAGTGGCTTCCTTTGCCCCACCGTTCTGGGAAACTAGACAACATTTCAACCCTCCGTCTGTACCAGTTCCTTAAATGTTAGATCCCTATCAGGAATCTAACTGCCACTGAATCTGCTCCTGGAAGCCAGGGTGTATGAGGCAAGAAATGTCTACCTTTGATTGAACATCTTTTATGTGAGGCCACCAGGATAGGTTCTTTATATCATTGATCTTGTTTAAATAGCCCAACAATTCTGTAAGTTGGATATGATCAGTCCCATTTTACACAAGAGAAAAGTGGCTCAAATAGGCAAGATTTAGCTGCTAAATAGGAAAAGAAGGGGGAGGAGCCAGGATTCCAACCCAAAACTGCCACCTAGAAGATTCACTCATCTTCATCACATTCCTTTCGATGTCTCTTGCTCCGGAACCAGCATATAGTAGACTTACTAGCACTGAGACAGTTCAAAATTGGAAATGAGTAAGAAATGTAAGTGGGATGGAATCATGAACCCAGATTTGACCTATAAATCATCTTCAATGACAAAAACAATACATGCCAGTGGATTTTCAGTGAATTTGTAAGTGCCATGAAGACTTCCAGATCAAACATTCTTAGTCTCCTGGTTGGGTTTAGATATTTTTAAATGCAATATAAAGGGCTTAGTTCTATAGTCTTCTGAGCACTAAGACTCAGGCAGCTGAGATGGCTTCTTCCACAGTGGGTATGTACCTGCACCCAGGAGCTACCACCCCCATCAAATCACCTGCTGTCTTTGAAGAACTTGTCACTGTCTGAAATTATCTTATTTATTTGTTGAATTGCTTGTTTATTGTCTCACTCCCAAATATCACCTGCCTGTCCTCTACCCAGGCATAGCATAATTCTGGGCACATTCTCCTTCTACCATAGATACTGATTGAGGCTGAGCTGGGAGGCAGCTACACTCAGGCCAGGAGACCTAGATCTTTCCTCATTTCAAGGGAATGTCATTGTTATTCAACGTGATAAAGCCTGTATCAGTCTGGAAAGAATCTTAGCATCTTCCCTCTCTGTTTTAGTCATTTTCGTTGCCAATGCAGCTTATGAAATGCAGACAGAGCCTGTAAATCTCTCCCATCCTATCTTCTACTTTCCCCATCTTTACTTTCTTAACTGTTGTGAATAAATGAAAGAAAGAGACCCTGCTTGTAGAATGGAAAATGAAGCCTTCTTTACTATTACTTTCCACTCAACACATTTATTATGCATCCACTGTGCGCCAGGCTCCGTGCACGGTGCTAAGAATACAGTGTTCGGTGACACCAAGCTTCTTGCCCTCAGGGTGCTTACTTCCTAGTGACCAGAGACAATCAACACAAAATCAAGGTAAAACGTGGCAGGAAGCAACGAGAAGAAAACAGAAGCAGAGGAAGGGGCTGAGGGGGTTGCTGAGAGTGGTGGGGACCCTGTTTTACCTTAAGGGTCAGGAAAACCTCCTGTGCAGCTGGTGCTCTGGGTGCCCCGTGCATGTGGTTCCAGGCCCAGGACCCCACTGGGGATCCGAGCTAAGACCGGTTTTGGTGGCCGGGGGGACTTGAGGAAATTCTCATGGCAGAAAGAGTGGAGGCTCAGGAACAGTGGGTGAGTGGGAGGGAGGTGACTGAACAAGCATCATGGTGTGGATCGCTTGGGTTGTCCTCAGCCACAGCCCCATGGGCCATTGCTGAGTCCCAGGAGATGAGGTTGCAGCGATCAGTGACACTCAGAGCTGCAGGGTGCAGGGACCAGACGGCACTGCTCTGTGTGACCAGGTGACGCTGTGGAGCTGGGGGTGAGGACAGTCCTTTCCCCTGGGGTCCTTGTCAGAGGCCACACATGACCAGTGTGCCAGAGGTGCAGCATGAACACAGCAGCCTCCTTGGTGCTTGGGTGGCTTTGGCTGCAGGTACCAGCAGGGAGAAACGGCACCAGAGGAAGAAGATGGCAAATGCCAGGCGGCACCTGAAAGGGCCACTTCCTGAGCATATGAGATACCTCTCAGGGCATCCCTGCACTAACTGGGCTCTGGAGTTCTTCTGGTGGGGCAGAGCCAGAGCAATGCATGGTGTGACTTTGACCCCAGGCTGGAGTGTCCTGAGGAAACACAGGCTGCACTTGTTGGCCATGCAAACTCTGAACCAGACTGTGGGGAGCACCGTGCTGCAAGCTTCAGCTCGGAAGCCCCCTGGAGTTTCTGGGACCTGGTATGGTGTTAGATTGAGAGCAAGCTTTGTTCCTTGACTAAGGACTCCCCTCTAACGGGCAGCATTGCTGATGGAAATGGCCTGCATGCCAGCAATACCGTCACAGGCATAATATTAAGACCTGAGAGCTGGCATTTAATAGGAAATAAAATGATTACGAGGGATGCCATAAAACTGCATAAATATGTGGAGGGAGAAGCTAGTACCATATGACAAATGTGCCTCCTTTCCCCTTGCAGAATCCTCTGGCCCAGCGTTTGGATAATAATCTTTAAGCTGAACTGTGACCCACGTGGACCTGCTTACGTGGGACGTTCACCCCAGCCCATCTGCCAGCCTGCAGTTCATAAGGCCTCATTGGAAAGGGAGAGCTTGAACTTGAGCTTGCCCTGAGAGGGGAGCCTCTTTCTGATCCTCGGGCCAACTGAGAGGTCATTTTTTATGCATCAACCTTGTCTCACTTGTATCAGCTCAAGTCCTTGAAACGAAGCTATTTAAAATTAATAGGGAGGAGGTAGGCATGGTGACTCACGCCTGTAATCCTAGCACCCTAGGAGGCTGAGGCAGGAGGATAGCTTGAATTCAAGACCAGCCTAAGAAAGAGCAAGACTCTGTCTCTACCAAAAATAGAAAAATTAGCCAACTGTGGTGGTGCACACCAGTAGTCCCAGCTACTTGGGAGCCTGAGGCAGGAGGATGGCTTGAGCCCAGGAGTTCAAGGCTACAGTGAGTTATGATGCCGCTACTGTACTCTAGCCAGGGCAACAGAGCAGGACTCTCTCTCTCTCTCTCTCTCTCTCTCTCTCTCTCTCTCTCTCTCGCTCTCTCTCACACACAAAACAATTAATAGGGAGTTGGAAAGGCGTTTTGTGAATGCAAAACTAAAATGTCACTGCACACGCTCTCTCCAGCCAATGACCACCGCCACTTGTATCTCCTTTCAAAGCCACAGGGACCTCAAACTCAGGAGCCCGAAGGAGCCAGGTGCAAGGTATGGTAGAGGCCAGGCCACATGGGGACTTCAGGGCGCTCAGGTCCGCCAGACACACGCTGTGTGAGAAAGCAGCCTGGTGTTTCCAAGGCTTTCGGTCTTTTCAAGAGAAGTCAGAAAGGTATTTTTTATTTTATTTTTTTAAGACGGTCTCGCTTCGTTGCCCAGGCTAGAGTGAGTGCCGTGGCATCAGCTTAGCTCACAGCAACCTCAAACTCCTGGGCTCAAGTGATCCTCCTGCCTCAGCCTCCCAAGTAGCTGGGACTACAGGCATGCGCCACCATGCCTGGCTAATTTTTTCTATATATATTAGTTGGCCAATTAATTTCTTCCTATTTATAGTAGAGACGGAGTCTCGCTCTTGCTCAGGCTGGTTTCAGACTCCTGACCTAGAGTAATCCGCCCACCTCAGCCTCCCAGAGTGCTAGGATTATAGGCGTGAGCCACCGCGCCCAGCCCAGAAAGGCATTTTTTTAAAATGAAAATTCTCCCAAGTTTTAAAAGCTGGCAATTGAAAAAAAAAGCTCAATATGAACTAAACAAGAGAAATATACGTGTGGGCTAGATTGTTTTTCATAGGCCAGCAGTTTTAGGCTTTTAGATGAAAAGATAAGTGGGACATCTTTATATGATAGAACATTGTGTATTCTGCAGAACTTTCTGTATTCCTTCCTTGGTGCTCCCAGCATTTCCATTAATAATTCTTGCAAGCTGAGGTAGTAGCTCATTTGATGAGCTTTTGCCTGGGGCCACCCACGGGACGAGATCTCCCTCTGCGCCCCGACTCAGCAGCATTCAGGTCAAATCACAGATGACCGGACGTTAACGGCAGGGATTATTCTACATCCTTAAGACCTCGGACAGTTCTATGCTGGCCATGGAGGGGAAGCTGGTGGTAAAAGTGGTTCCAGGAAGAGCAGAGGAGGGACAACAGGATTCTAGCAACTTGAAGGAACTGGTGGTGACCACCCTGCACCCAACGAGAGCCCTGGTGATGGGAGAATCACGGGAGGAGTCGAGGGACCTGGCATTGGGCCACCAGCTCTGTGATCTGGGCCCCCAGTCATCCCAGTTAAGGTGCATGGTGGGGCAGAGGGATGAGTAGTCCCCACCAAGCCCTGCCAAACTGCACATTCATGCACAAAAGAAATGATTCTTGTTGCTTTACGTTTCAGCAATAGATAGCCAGCCTACCGCACGGTAACTGCGGACAGTCGAGAACAAGGAGCTAGTGGGAACCCAGTGAATCATGGCCTCCCTGAGCTCCTAAGAGCTGGAACATCAAGCTCTTCCCTCCCTGTCCCCTCCTCCCTCATAGGTTATCCCCAATCCCACCTGGCTCTGACTTGCTGTCACCCGTGTGGCTGTGACTCTGGTCTTTGGCCCCTCTCCCTCTGGGTCCACTCACTTCCTGGTCTCTCTTGTTATTTATTTATTTATTTATTTATTTTTTGAGACAGAGTCTCCCTCTGTTGCCTGGGCGAGTGCCATGGCGTCAGCCTAGCTCACAGCAACCTCAAACTCCTGGGCTCAAGCGATCCTCCTGACTCAGCCTCCCAAGTAGCTGGGACTACAGGCACACACCACCACACTTGGCTAATTTTTCTATATTTAGTAGACACGGGGTCTCACTCTTGCTCAGGCTGGTCTGGAACTCCTGAGCTCAAGCAATCCTCCCTCCTCAGCCTCCCAGAATGCTAGGATTACAGGTGTAGCCACTGTGCCAGGACTGGTCTCTGTTCTAACTGCATGATTTTCTCATGTTCCATTTCAAATTCCTCTGAAAGAGCCTCTGATTGGCTCAGTTCCTCATTTTGTGCAGGTGTCGACTGCAGGCTGGCTCACAGATTGGCTGTTGGTCAAATCAGACAGCAGCCCTGGTCCAATAAGCTGGGACAGGTGCCAGAGGGCAGAGCACAGAGGTGGAGGGGCCGTTTCTGGAGGCGCCACAGGAGGGAGGGATGTTCTTGTTGGGAGGTGCCTTGGAATTAATTGACATGACTGACGAGTCTAGAACAGAAATGAAGGAAAGAACACGTGGCAGGAAAAGTTCATGCAGTGGATAGAATTTCCAAATGGGGTGCATGTGTTTCCTGCCGGCTCTGTGAGCTGTGAGCCAGCCCTGACGGTTTTTAGAGAATCGACTGGCAGCTGGCCTTTTTCCTAAAATTAGTCAGGAGGTATTATGCTGGTTTGCCTTCCTCTACTTTTAAAATTGGCCTTCTCCCTCTTTACATACACAAAACATATCTTTATTCTTCCCAAATATTCTCAAGTGAACAGCTTCAAGTGATAAAAAACTTTAGAGTGCTAAACAAGGGCGTAATTCAGATATCGTTGTCCCCTATTGTTGGTCTTTCATTCTGGGAACCGTAAAACATCCCCTTCCACCACAGTAAGAGATGCATTTGCCTGCAAAATTACTTTTTCTTTAGTGATCAACATTAATATGGAATGACAACTGAATTCAGAATACATTTTTAATTACTTGAAATTACTAAGGATTGTTTTTAAAAAGTAATTTATAACTATTCATGTATATTTGCTGCAGAGGAATAATGATGATCTCTGGGAAGGGGCTGTGAGGTGGAGTTTTGTGTGTAGAATGTTTGTTGGGGGGCCCTTAGGAGGAGCCCCTGAAGGAAGGAGAGGAAGGAAGCAGGAGCTAGCCGGGGGAGAGGTTGCAAAGCAGGCCCCCGCAGACTTGGCCGGCCCCAGGGAGCTCTGCTACTAACGGTGTCATTCTTAACTTAAGAAAAAACTCCGTGAACTCAGATGTTTAGTGATGCTTTTGATATCATGCATGGGAAAGGAAAGATGCTGCTTGATTTCCAGGCAGCTTAGAAAAATTCAAGGTGAGAAGATTTCCTCTGGGTAATTTTCACTGAGAAGGAACTCAGCCTGAACTGGGTCGGGGGAATGGAGTCACAGTGAAAAACACTGAGTTATAATTGATGGTACCCTTGAAGCCTTATTCTGGTGCATGTGGCTGGCACTAGGTGGGTGTATCAGTTAAGATTGAGTTCAGCACTGTCTAAAAGGAAACCTAATGACTGAGGCTTAAACCACATGAGGGTTTATTTTTCTCTCAAGCTCAGGGTTATATTGTCCAAAGCTTTATCAGCTCCACAGTGACACCAGGAACCTATGCTGCTTCTGGTTTTCCACTCAACCCTTTTTAGGGTGCTGCCCTTGTTTTGTTTCACATCTATTGGAGTTCTAACCATCACATTTACATTCCAGGCAGAAGTAGGAAGGAGAAGTGGCATGCACAGTGTGCATGCTGGCTCTGCAAGATGCTTGGCATGCTCTGGCCACCTTCCCTTGGCCCTCTTCATTCCTGCCAGCTGTGTACATAGTTCCACACACATTGTAAGCATCATACACCATCCACGCCACAGCGTCTCTTTGCTTTGCTAGAGTCAGAGACCACCCAAACACGTGCAAGGACAACCAGCCCAAGGTTGATCCCAACAAATGGGGAAGGAGCCACCCCAACCTACTTGTGCCCCATGTTCCATGCAGTTCCTCAGAGGGTCCCACGTGGGAGTGAGGCCCATTAATGCCTCTTTCATTTGCTTTGTTGTCTCCCCTTTCTCAACCCCCCCCTCCATATTTCTGTTTCCCAGGGCCACCTCCTGAATAAATCACCCAAGTTCTTGTCTCAGGATCTCCTCTTGAGGGAACCCAAACTGAGACACTGCTAGGTCTGCCCCCTTTGAAGGGTTTTCCGAACTCATTCCAGCTGTTCTTGTTGGCCAGGGTCAGGCCATCTGGTCATTCCTAACTGCAAGGGAAATTGGAAAATATAAGCTTTTTAGGTGGGACCTTTGGCACTCTCAACTAAACTGAGGTCTTGTCTGGGCAAAAGGAAGAGAGGTTGCATATTTGATGGGCCATTAGCCAGTCCTGAGGATCAGCATATGTTGATATTGATCATTTTGTGATTTTTTTAAGCAATAAATCAGTGAAAAGAAAAATTTGGGACGTGAAATACATAAAAGCAGGTATAAACACTATAAAAATTATAAAAAAAGAAGTTTTAGAACCCAATCCTTGGTCATTAAGGATTCATTTAAACTGGGAGTATTTGGTCTAGCAGGAAATAATGTGCTGTTTTTCAGTCAAACTATTCTCCACTAGTTGCCTCTGTGATTCGCCATTATGATTATTTTAGCCTTTGGGGTTTGCTTTGATAAATCATGCTGAAATAAATGTTCTCTCTGTCTTCCCTATGAACTGATTGCCTCTTTTTCTACAGAAAATGTGAGGTGGGTTACAACAGAACACAGTCAATAAAACAACACCAAAATGAAGACCAGATCACGGAGAACAAGAAGACAAACAGATGCTGGGGGCATGCGCTTGTTCCAGCTGTGGCTCAAAACCTGTGCCTCCTGGCACCCAAGGCTAAGTAGAAGGGACCGTGCTTAACCTCATTTGTGTTACCAGAAAGAAGGTGGCACGTCAGTATCCCTAGGGCAAGCAAATCTTTCCTAGCACTGCGTTCTGAAAGAAATCTCGTGGGGCTTACCTTTGGGAGTAGGGAGCCATGCATGCAAACAGTCCTCAACATTTTCACAGCAAAGCTCAATAATGGATTTTATGGGCTTGGGTCCTGCAGCGTAAGAGATTCCATGAAAGTTTAAGATGCAGCTCTAATATTGAACTAAGTGACAGTGATTCTGCAATGGGAAAGAAATGCATGATCATTTTTGATTCCTCATGTTTCAAGGCTAGATTATGGACTTTCTAGAGTGGAGAGAATGCCTGACCATCATATGAACTCGAGGGGAGATGAGTAACAGACGGCCCAAGGCAGTGATCTGATTAAGCTGGGGAGTTGCAGCAATCTATTTGCTTGTCGAGGAAGCCACCCATTGCTTGGCTAATCCAACAACTACTCCTAACTTCATTTCCCATATGTATATTTTTCTATAAAAACCTGACGGTCAATTTCCTAGCCTTCCTTGTAGCTAGGAGTGGACAAATGATACAGGCGTGGGGAAAACACTCAAAGAGAAATTGGCTTGGGGGCTCCTAGGGAAGCTTCTGCTTTCCTGACAAAACAAATAGTATGAGAAGAAAGATGTTGCTATGGCCTCTTCTCCTCTTTTCCTGTCTTGAATATGGATGTGATGTCTGGTGCAATGGTAGCTATCATGAGACAATAGGGATGAGACTGAAAAAACAACTAGTTGAGGAAGATCAAGAGGAAAGATAGAATCTGGGTCCTTGCTGACACTGAGCTGTCAGTCCAGTGTTCAGACAGCTCCCCTACAGATTCTTGCCAAGTAAATAATAAAATACCCTTATGGTCTATGCTACTTATGCTGGGGTTTTCTATTTCTTGCTGTTAAAAACGGCTTACCTTTTACATTGTGAGGAGAGGAGAGAATCTGTGCACTTTAAGAAAAGCAGAGAAGTGGTGGGTGATATTAACATTCTATGGTGAAAATAAGGAGTGCAGTCAGAACTACCAGCTCAGCTGCCAACAGAGGTAGGACCCACATGGACTCAGAATTTTCCCCAGGAAATGATCTTGGGCCAATCACCCCATGGAAGTAATTGCTTAATTTTGTCTTCAATGTATGATGCCATAAATCCTGGCTGAGATAGTTTTGCTCATTAAAAATTTTAAAGCAGGAATAAGTAGTCATCCATTAGGGCCATATTATTAGTATATCTATCTTGGATCAACTGATTTGAAAAAAAAAAAGACATGGCTTTTGAGTGAACCTATTGGGATAATTGAGCTGGAGAATGTATCCCTGAATTATTGAAGTAATTCATCTGCAGCTTGAAGTTGGTAAATAAAAATAGATTAAGTTCTGGAAACTGTTAAAAATAATGAGTTTTCAAAAAAAGTTAATACAAATCTAAAGTCATTATTTCTGAAAATAAAAATCAGTACTGTTCTTAACAATAAAAGTATCTGTCTCTTTGATGAGGTAACATGCATATGGCTCTTTTCAAAGCAGTTTCAAATAATTAAGAGATAATTCAAAGGAAAAGGAAGATGTGGCACACCATAAGCCTGTTTAAAACCAATTAGAGTTGTTATTTGATGTGTGGATATCCTATGAGTGTTCTCCTACCGATCTTGATTTTTATGATGATGTTGCATGAACATCAATGACCAGAAGTTCATGTTGTCCTCATGCAACTTGGCCACACAATTATCGTTACTGAGTGGGGTGTGGATAGCATTCCTAGCCCTGCCTCCCAGTTTTATGTGAACTCGCAGACGAGGTTAACCCTTCATAGCATGCCTGAGAACACGAAGAGCAGCTGTATTGGGGTGTGCATATACGGGAATGCTGTTGTACTTGCTACATTTGTTTTAATCGCATAATATTGGGCATTTGTGACAATTGCGGTAATAATGAAATAAGGGGCAAAGGTATGGTAACTTCCCTATGTAAAACTAGGCCATAAATATGCAGCTTGAGTAGTCAAAGTACTTTCTCCAAATGTTTCCAATTATGAGAGGAAAATGAAATTGTTTTTACTTTCTTGGGTCTTTTTTTGTTTCAAGTACATTGTTTTTTGAAAATGTGTAAGACAGAGATGCAAATAACTGTTTTCTTTACAATTATCTGCTATGAAATTCTGAGTTTCTCTTTGTTTTTGTTGAGTGTAATTTATCATTTCTTAACCTGTGTCAAAAATCATTGCTGCAAAACACATGGTGGAAGGTCTCTTATGGTAAATGAAATAGTAATTCAACTTGTCGTTGTTTGGGTCATGGCGTGTTGTAGGAGACCACTTTTTCTGGATCACCAGCAAAATAAACAAAGGGTTTATCACAAAATAAATAAATGTAATCTACATTTTTCCATTTAACTGTATCAGAAAACATTTGGTAGACATGGCCACGTGCTCATTCAATTCAGTCTCAATAATGTTATTGGCATGACAAGGCTGACGAGCATTGCCAAAGTCAATACAGTAGGCCAGGGTGGACAGGGCAGGTTTCACAAGGGCTCTGAGATTTTATGTCATGAGCCTCAGTGTGCATCCAGACGCAGTCCTGTTTCTGGACCTCCCATATAGGAGTCCCTGCTTTCAAGTTAGATAAGACTCTGCGGATGTTGGAAAGACTGAAAGGTCTGGAGGAGTTGAAAAGAGAAGGAATGACTCAAAGGCCTGCTTAAGTCAATGATAACTTGAGAGTGCATGTGTGAAAATCTAGGCTTGAGAAAGTCAAAGAAACATCAGTAAAATTTAATTCAGATCTAACTCCTATTAATTTTTTTTTTGCAGTTACTACATAGTTAACTTTATTAATTTTTTTACACTTCTTAGAGTTGCATCTGTTAATTTCTGGAATAGGTCATGCATGATAAGGCACAAAATTGAAAATTAAAAAATGCATATGCAATGAAACCTAAGTTTCCTCCCTATCCTTTCCCTCCAGCCACACATCTCCTCCTCCCCAGAAAGACTGCTGTCACCGGTTTATTATAGATACTTCCAGAAACATCCTATACATATGTAGATGCTCTAATACATAGTAGCACTTATCTTTCACTTAATGATATAATGATCTTTTAGATTATACTCTGCCAATATATGCAAACCCACTTCATTCTTTTTAATGGCTGCAGAGTATTCCATTGCTTGGAATTTTCATTGCATTATTTAATTAGTTCCCTATCATTGGACATTTAGGTTGTTTCAGTCGTTTACTATTACATTAGAAACTATAGTAGACACCCTTGAACACAGATTATTTCATGAATACACAAGCATACATAGTGAATATATTTCCAAAAGAATTATTGGGCCAAAAGGTTTGTAAATTTGTAATCTTTATGCTTTTAATTTGTAAGCTTTTGCCAAATTGCCCTCCCAAGAGGTTTACCAGTTCCCCCTAGAAATGTATGAAAATGACTTCTCACAACTCACCAACAAAGTACATTGTCAAAGTTAGTCCAAAATTTGAATGGTCTCTTTTATTCAGACCTTAACAGTAAGTCAGAGTCATGCTATTTTAACAGCTTCTTTTGCTTTTAGGGACTATAACAGACCAAACAACCATCTATTCATCCGCATAACAAACAGGCATTGAGTTCTTATTAATTCATTCAAGAACACCTTCTATGTGCCAGGCATTCTGCCAGGTCCGGGGATACAGTAGTGATACAATGATCCCGGATTTTATTGACAATGGTGGAGAGAGACAAATAATCACATCCAAGAGCTGGGGAGGAAAAGCAGAGCGTCTGTGTGGGGGTAGAGCAGGAGGGCCTGCTCCGGGCTGGGGTGGCCACAAAGCTTCCTTGAGAAATGCTGTCTGAGCTGAAGGAGGAGCAGGAGTTAGGGTATGTGTGTGTGTTTGGGGTATGTGTGTGTGGGGGCTGTGTATGTGTACACACACACACACACACACACGTGCGTGCTAAACTTTCCAGATAATTGAGAAAGAGCATGTCACCCTCTAGGGTGCAGAAGAATCCAGTGTGCAGAAAAAGAGAGGGCCAGAGAGTGCAAGGAAACTGTCGTGCAAGGCGCTACAGGAGGTGTCCCCTAACTCAAGGGATTTGCCATGGAAAGGAGTGGATAATGTCTGATCATAAGCAAGTCTGTTAAAGAATTGAGTAACAAGAGCTAGTAGACAGGTAAAAATAAAGTACAAGAGGAATTTATGAGTGAAGCCCCATGGTTTTCGTTCCTGTGTATAACTGTGTGCTTGATTGGCTTATTTCCTTTATTTGCTTTGATAAAATAAATACTGCAATATTTCGTAACTCTTGGCTCTACTTTAATATGTCTGGTTCTCTCTTCTTACTGTTTATCCTAAAGGAATAGCTGAGATACTTAAGTGTTTCAAACCCCAGGAGTTTCTACATGTTCTCATCAGTGTACCGAGAGCTGAGTCCAGTTGGACCCACCTGTCTCAGGTGGGTGCTAACCTCTCCGGGTGTGTGTGTTAGTGCTGGAATATTGAGACGGAGGAGGTGGTAAGGCATCCAGACGTTTTAGAATGTATAGGGAGAGAAGCTAAGACTAGGCAAGCTGCACTTTGAAATTACTTTTAGAGTTGAAACCTCAGACTTGGTTTATATTAACATGATATAAATTCCATAAAACAAGTATGAATGAAACAATACCACTTTAGCTGTTGATATAATTTTCAAAAAGTTAAAAACATGACTTTTATATAAACATAAATTACATACAAGGTCAAAATTACATTTAACTCATTAATTGATGAGGGAACTAGTAAAATGTTAAGACTAGTTCAAAAGAGAATTTGAAGAACAGATTTATATAGTCAAAAGAATACTGAAATAAACTTGCTAACAGATGTAAAACTGTTTAATATTCTACAAAGTAATAAACTGGAATGTTAGGGATATTTGGGGCTATCTTTTCTATTAGACGAAAATAAATTGCAACTCTACCAGGTAAAATCCATTTGCATTGTCACGAACAGGAATAATTTGCATTGCTCTCAAACGGGGATTATTCTGCATTGCCATCAGTTTTGTGTAAGTTAACCTCTATGCCTACAGAGCTGTTGATAGAAAGTCAAAGGCACATGCCCAGAAGCCCTGCACTGATAAAACATCCTATAATTCTTCCTCCTTTAAAAAATATTGTATACAGTGTATTCACTCTAAAAAGATTAGAGCATTCACTTATTCCCAAGGATTTTAGGATCATATGATCATCCCGAGGATGTTTAGAAACTAGCATTTTGGTCTTGCATCAAGATTGAAGAGACGTATTCATAGCATCACATATGATTAAAAGCTAGAAATGAGCACCTAAAGCAAGCTAAACTACAACCTATAATTAATTGTTCTCATAGCCCCAACTAGAAATACCACTGCTCTTTGAACTACATTTTATCATCTTTATTTCCACTAAAACCCCTGTCTTGAAGTTTTCAGCCATAGAAAGTAAAGCCTTCATACTGCCCTTAAATTCCTTAGTAGTATAAATAAGCAATCAGTTACCTGCTTTCCTTTTGACAAACAATCTTTGTCAAACACTGGTGAGAGGGAGGGAAATAGAAAAAATCTTGGGCTTGTGGCAGGAAGCAGTATCTAAAGATGCCATTTCCAGGACAGGAGGTTCAAAGCAAAAGTGAAGGATGGGCAGAAGCTGGATGGTCCCCAAAAGAAAAGTAGAGTGAGGTGCAACTGGAATCTGATATTAAGGCACCCCAATAAAAAACCTCAGAATCTGGAGCAGAACAAAATAGAAGCCGGAGTTCATGGGCATATAAGTCTGGATTCAGAGAAGAAGAACCACTATGAATGTCTTGGAATTAAGAATTTAATTCCAAAATTTAATAAAGTTTGGACTTTATACGCTTGTGGGCAGAGATAGGGAAGCAAAGGCATAAAAATGGGCTTTGAAGATTTGGAGAAAAGTCACTAAGAAGCCCTGGTACTGGTGACCAAGTCAGAGTTTGCAGGAAACCTTGAAGCACATGGAGTTCCTGCATGGGGACAGTGAACAGGGGTTGGTATTAGCCCAAAGGTTGTTGGCTCTTTGAAGCTAGCAGCACGACAAGTGCCTCTCTTGGTGGGCCTGGCAGTGCCACTGGGCAGCAGAGCTTGCAGTAGGAAAGACAGATGGATATGTAGTAGGAAGGGGTGAGGACATTCTGGAACCCTCTAGCACCTCCTGCTTCACACTCAACAATGACCTCCAGGGCATAATGACTGTAGCTTCACTGTCTCTCAGAGGTTGTGCAGCATCACTCTTGGCCCACTTTAACTTGAAACCATATAGGAAAGGAGATTTGGGGAACTGTAGCTGACAATAAAATAATCCATCACCTGGTGGGCAAATCCAGAATTATCTGGTGGAAAAGCCATGATTGCCAGACAACATGGTGTTTTCAATAACCAGGAATTCTCCTGGAAAGTGCTTCTGGTAGGTAGACTTCCTTTGAAGAACACAAACGCCATCAATAATAGACCAAGAGTCCCCAAAGCCCAGCAAGGACATGTATGGAAGCTGTGTCTACAGCCTGCCCATGAATTGAAGAAATAGACATTTTATGTCCGTCAACGTGGGGCTACAATGTGGGCTACTTGAACCAGCACATTGGTGATATGATGCGACTCACCACTGTGACAAATTCACAGTGGCTTGCTGCTCAAGAAGAAAGGCATCAAAGAAAATGCAAGTCTCCATTCAGCTGCTTTATTTTAAAGTCCTCACTACCAAATCGATGCAAAGTTCTCCTAGTACCTTCTCTTTTTCTCTCATTTGTATTTCCTCTTCATCTATTCTTGCTTTTCTCTCTCCACATTTCTACCTTTATCCATACAGCACAAAATGGTGGGTGGATTGATGGGTAGGATCAGAGTTGATAATAGTGGTAGACAACTTTTGAGTACAGCATAATGCAGTGCAAGGAGCAATGGCTGAGCAGTAGGAGGCATGGGCACAGCTCTAAGTATGACAACAGCGAGTGACACACAGCACAGCTCTGAGGCTCTGTAGATCAGATTTCCCTAGAAGCCCCAAAATGGGATGTGTGTGTGTGTGTGTGTGTGAATTCTATGAGAGAATAACTTGAGAGATTCACAAGACACCTTAATTTAATAGAAGCCCTGATAAGTCCTGCAGTAAAGAAATCTTTCCAACTTTGTTCAATCTAGTGTTTCCCAAACTAATTTGACTCTGGAACCCCTTTTTGTAACTTCTCATAATATTCTGCAGATAAAACATGCTTTTGGAAATGCTCTAGATGATGTAGGGGGTACCTTCTCAGGACTCTGAATTTTTCCACTTTTGTCATAAAATTCCAACCCCAGCATAAATTGAAAGGCTAGTTGAATATTGATTAGCCTGTAAAGGGCCATGGCTTTCTCCCTAACTCCCTCCCTCTTTTCTTTCCCTCTTTCTTTCTTTCTTTTTCTCTTTCTTTCTTCTTTCTTCTTCTTCTTTGCTTTCTTTCTTCCTTCCTTTCCTTCCTTTTCCCTCCCTCCCTCCCTCCTTCCCTCCCTCCTTCCTTTCCTTCCTTCCTTCCTTCCTTCTTTCCTTCCTTCCTTCCTTCCTTCCTTCCTTCCTTCCTTCCTTCCTTCCTTCCTTCCTTCCTTCCTTCCATAAAGCCTTCAAACTGAGGGCTAGTCCAAGAGGCAATATATGAGTTATACTTGGTAGTATGAATAACGGACCAGCTTGATGTGCCTGCAGTCAAGAGACCCAAAGTTAGTTGTGTATCAGTGGTTTTTAAACACTCACAGGGAAGAATCCCATTCAGGAATCTGGTGTTTGAATTCCAACAGCAACAATATGCAGAAAAATACTACCCTCCAACGTGTCGTGGACTAAATCAGATATTCTACTCCAGGAGGATCAGCTTGGATCCTAGTCTTCCCGGTGCTTGGGACCTTGGATAGATCAACTGGCTGAAGATTGGAAAGTTGTTGGTCCAAGCTGGAGATCAAAATTTAGTCGCCTTGTTATATAGATCTTGTTACCTGTTGGGCGTACCACTAGGGGTCACTAAAGGGAGATAGGAGACACTCTCAACCTTTTCTAAATAATTCCAGAATAGCCATGGGCTTTGGACGACAGGCCGCATTAGAGCTTCTGTAACATTGGTGTGCATGTGGATAACCCCGGGGTTTTTGTGCAGTCTTATCTAGTTGGTCTGGGGTGAGGCCTGAGCACCTACATTTCTATCAAGCTCCCAGGTGATGCCAATGCTGTTGGTGCTAGAGGTGAGGTGCCGGAGCTTTGGAAGTGCTCACAGTCTCAAGATAGAAACTCTCTTGCAGGAGGAATCCCACCTGGCATCTGTATTTCCTCCTATCCTCCTCTTCTCTTTTCTCTTTCTCCTTCTCCCTTCCCTCCTTCCTTTCACCTTTCCCCTCTCTTCTTCTCATTTTCCCTCCTTTCCCCTCCCCCTACTCTCTCTTCCTCCCCCATCTTCCTCCTCCTCTTCCTTTTCCTGCCAACTCTACTTTGAGCTCAACTTCTCAAAGATGCCTTCCCAACCATTTGGTCTTATAGCTTTTCCCCATGAAATTGAGCTTGGTGGCATTGATATTTACTGGAGAAATAAGCATTAGAGAACCACAGGCATTGAATGCATATTTCTTCTAAAATGTTTCCCTCTTTTTGCATACATCACATTTCATGTAAACAGATGAAGCTCGTTTTAGGTAACGCTGGTTCTGGCTGAGCTAGGCCAGAGGAGAAGGGTGATGGTATACATCCTTGGTAGTGACGGCTATTTGATTTTATTCTTCCACCACAACTATAAAGTTATTTTAACCAATGAGAGATCTATTACTCTTTTTTTCAGAGTTGAGGAGAACCCAGAGACTCTCATTTTCTACACTTTGTGATGACTTTACATGGAAGTGAAAGTGAGTGATATAGCAATTTCTATTTGGTGCGAGAGATTTGAGAATGGACCTCTATGTAGATTGTAAAAATAAATATAATAATTTTATTGATTTTTTTCTAATTATAATTCAGAAAGCTTGGAACACATACAGCTTTATTTTTAAAAGTAGTCCCCAAATCCAACCACCCAAAGGTAACTCATGGTTAACAATTTTGTGGTATGACGATCTTCCAGTCTTTTTTTTGTATTTATATATGAATTTTCCTATGATTATGGAACACTGTTATGTAATCTGATGCATTATAGCAATATAGACGAGGCAGTATCGCATTTCAGTATTTTCTACACATATTTGTTAATGGTTTCGTGATCATCTATCACAAATAAATTTCACAATATACTTAATTAATCCCATATTGTTGGATATTCAGGTTGTTCCTAATCTTTTACATTAGTAAAAAAACTTTTATGAACATTCTTATACATACATATTTACCCACCTCTTTCGTTATTTGGGTTGGAAAAGTTCCAAGATGTAGAACTGCCATGGCCAGAGCTTTAGAAATGTACTAACAAAGGATTACCTGGGAAAACCGACCAGGAGTGGCCTTTGGAGGGGAGGACAGTAAAGCTGTTCTCCTGTCACCTGGGAGGCCTCCTTTGACCCTACTCCAGAAATGGAGCAACAGACAAAAACTGGGCCAGATGAAAACTGCCAGCGACTGGCAGTTTTACTGTTTACTTCCACCCAGCAACCTGTGAGGATGAAACCCACCAAGAGACAAAGAGCACAGTCTCTGCATGAGCCGCCAGGGAGGCGAGGTCCCCGTGGGCAGGGAAGGAAGCAGGGGAGCCAGCTGCCTTTTGTTCTCAGCTCTGTGGGGAAGCTTTGAGGTGTCACTCAGGACAGGAAGGGAGTGAGTGCTTCCTCAGAATAGTAAGGTTTTTACTTTAGATTCATGTGAAAGGGAGAAATGCACATTTCTTACTAATTCGCATTGGTGTGTTGGATGGACACAGTCAGAAGGAAATTAAACTTCATGGTGATGAGGTGTGTCTGATTGCAGAAACTTGAGGAGGGGCCAGTCGCAGGCTGCATTGGAGCCCTCCCCCCCCCCATGCCCAGGCCTAGCCACTGAGGCCAGAAGTCTCCCCTGCTCTCTGAAGATGGCGGCAGCCTCAGCAGAGGGAGCCGAGCAGTGGGGAGAGGTGACCTAGGGGTGGGAGACTCACAGGAAATGCATGGAGAGAAGGGAAAGTGCGGGAAAGGAGGCCACTTCCACTTCCCCAAGGGTGAGTGCTGGCACATAGGTGCCCCAGGGACCTGCCAAGGCCCCAGCCTGCAGGGAAGAGAGGAAACGAGCGCTGGCCAGGCACACTGCCCCGATGGTACTCTCAGAGGGCTCCATACAGCTTTCTCCTTCAGCAAAGAACTGTTTCCATGGCTGCAGGGCCCCAGAGTGGGCTGAGTGGAGGGAAGAGGTGAGGCCGCTCCCAGGACAAGGAGGGGAAGTCCCTGCTCCCTGGGCTGCACCAGCACCTCACGGTGGGGACCAGGTGGTGGGCACCCAGCCTGAGAAGGATGGAGCTCTTTGCCCCCAACTTTCCTCTTCTCCTCAGAGAGGAGCTAGACTCTGGCCAGAGGCAACAAAGGCATAAGGGCCCCCACGCAGGTTTGAGTTTAAAAATCCAAAACACACAGCTGCATGCCTAAGAAGGGATGCAGCACAGCTTGGGTAGGATCTCAGAAGCTCCCTTGGGAGAGTGAGGTGTACTTCTTGGAGGACATTCTATTCTCTTGTAATTAGGACTATAAAAAAGTAGCTGAGAAAGACGGACATGTCCCTATCACACAAACCAGAGGTTGGCAAAACTTTGCTGCAAAGTGCCAGAGAGTAAATATTTTTGGCTTTGCTGGCCATATGGTCTCCGTCACCACTACACGAGTTAAAGTTGGAAAGCAGCCACAGATAATTTGTAAAGCAAGTGGGTATGGCTGTGTTTCAATAAAGCTTTATTTACAAAACAGGGAGCTGGCTGGATTCGGTCCTGGGTCATTGTTTACCCACCTCCAATGTCATTGTCTAAACCACTGGTCTTATTTTTATTGGTGTCAGCAATTAATTTTTTCTAAATTTTTTTTCTATGGGTTTCTTGGTATAGGTCATCACCCTAGAGGCTCTATCTTGTGTTTACTTTAGATTGACGTTAAACATTCATTTCCTCTTCAGCATGAATCTTGCCTTAGACAAGACCCATCACATGTTTGCACATCAGTTTCTCCATCTGGGATCTTCTCGAGGCATGTGCTCTGCAGGGCACATTCACACAAGGTGTTTTCTTTGCACACTCACTCGTTCACATAATAAAGCTACATTTGGAGAATCTTCATATGTAACATCACCCTGAGAATCTTATATGAATTCTGAAAAGTTGGCTCAGTATATTTTGTGCTCTAATTTACAATCAGGGTATGGGAAAAAGCAACGTGAAAATTTTGGTTTTTCAAGGAGACAAAAGCAATCTTTGCCAAAGGCTTGTGAAACTGGAAAAAAGATGTTGAATGGATCCCAAATTCATGGCATGTGGAAGAACCAAAACTGAAGACCTAGAACCTTGCCTGGCTCCCCGCTCTGCCTCCAGCTCACACTGGAGAAGATGTGAGACATGCTCGGTGATTAGTCTCTCCTTTAAAATGGAGATGCATTCATTGTTTCTGAAACTATTCAACACAGATCAATGACAACAATAAAGTAAGCAGTTTAAACACGATGGGAGTTTGTTTCTCCCACATGAAGAGGAGACTAAAATTTGACAATCCAAGGCTGGGCTCGAAGCTAGGTTCCTTTCTTTCCATTGCAACATTCTGAGCTTGTTGCTTCCACTTCATGTCCCAACACAGCCACCCAAGCTCCAGCCATCATGTCTCCATTCCAGCAAAAAAAAATCATAGACAGGGAAGGGCACATGTCATTGACCAGAATTTAGTTATTTGGCCTAAATTTAGTTACATCTAGCCACAGGGGAAAGTGGGAAATGTGGACCTATTAGGTTGGTAACAATGTGCCCAGATAAAAGTTCAGTGCTGTCCTTAAAGAAGAGGATAATGGATACTGGGTGGCATTCAGAGGTGAAGACAAGTGTTGATCTAATGATGACACAAAAATATAATGGCAAATTGTGAGAAGTGCTATGAAAGAGATAACCATTGGCATGGATAAAAATCCATGTGTTTGTGGGGGCAGGGAGTGTTTAAGAAACGCTGCCCTTGGAAAGGGACTCTCAGCGGGTGCTTGATGAGTGGGCCATTTCCAGGCTTGGAAACAGGAGGAAGAGTATTCCCGGCAGACGGCACAGCACGTGCAAATGCCGTGCATCTGAGAGAATTTGATTCCGCCATGGTCCAGCATTGTTGGCCTGGGCTGTGCTCAAGGGAGGGACCAGCTTACCAGGGGCTTTAGGAGTCATGTTACAATTTGTGAATTTTGTTTAGTAAAACGTGTGCTAAAGGACTGGCCGTCGGGCCGCGGGTGTGCCCTGGGCTAGGAGTTCATGCTGGGCACTGCCAGCCAAGCAGACCTGTCCTTGGGGAAGTTATTCCCAGGAGGGCCTCCCCAGTCTGTAGGAGACAAGGGAGTCCCATTGCTAATGAGGCTTCAATCTTCCTGCCTACGTTCAAAGCTAAGAGCCACAGAGCAAGAAGATGGATTCTCAGACCAGGTGTTTCCACTGTTTGCTACTTAATCAGTTCAACAAGGGTACATGTCAGTTGATAAGCTGCTTGCGTTGGCTAAGAGCAACAGGGCAAACCAGGAAACAGGAGAGTGAAGGGAATGGGAATTATTTAAGTGAAGGAGGAGATTTGTTTTCAAACCCACACCCACCTTAGGTGGTGTGTTACCGTGGGACTCAGGTGACCGGCAGACTTATTCCAGATTCAGTTTAAACTTCATAATGAACCATTTGGGCCCCTGAACTTCAGCCTGCAAGCAGTTTAGGCTCATCAAAGCTTCCTGAGTTCCTATTTGGAAATGAAGCCTGTTTCTCTGAATCATTGATCCACCCTGATCCCAAGAAGTTGGCCTGTGCCTTTGAGGTCACTGCTGGACTCTGGCGAAAATTACAAGCTTAAGACAGAAACAAACTGTCGCTTCCTTGTAAATCAAACAACACTGATGGGGCAGAGCACACGTTCAAAGGTCACTGCTGACATTACCAAAATGTTTTCTCTGCCATATATTTTAATTATACAAGTATAACTGGAGATGAATAATAAACACGCTGCAGTTAAGAGTGTTGTTTTCAGAGTGCTCTAAACAGATAAAATGAACACCATCGTCTTCATCACAAGCCCCCTTGCCAAACATTGCTGTTTGGGGCAAGAGTGCTTAAGAATGGGGACTGTACTAAAACGGAACATTTGAAAAGTCAAGCTCTGTTATCAATGTCCCTTTGTCACCTCTGGCTCACACACACAAGTAGATTTATCTTCTTGCAACAGATGTACCCAAATATCACATTCCTTTAGCATTGAAATGTTACAACAGCAATAACAGAACTCCCTGGGGGCCTGGTTATCTTGGTAGGGAAATTACTGACACCCAGCGCTGTGCCCCATGCTGCAGGGATGTAATTATCCCATGATAACCCGGGTACTTTGTTCTCTGAATGTCTCTCATCTCTGCCTTCTTTTTCCATTAAAGCATTTATGTCCAGAGAAGTGGTTTAGAAGTCATCAGGGCTCTAAAAATTAAAGGGAATGAATTTAAAACCGCAGCTAATTTACCTACTTCTCGGGGGAAAAAAAAATGTAAAAAGCTGACATCTGGTAAGTAAGAAACTTCCCCTGGAACCCAAGTAACTAACTTTTATTTTCTCATCATGAAAGGGACGGATCTCCATTGGTGGCCTTTCTTATTTACACCACACACATGGCGATGGCTCCGACATCCAGTTCCTTTAGTATAAACGGAAAGGATGGTCTTTTTCTGTGGAAGTTAATGAATTGAAAAACAAAGCTGTTCTGTATACCCACTCATTCCAAACGAATAAAAGAACTACAGTGTTCCAAGACTTGGGCAAAATAGTTGCATTCAAATTAATTTTGCCCCTTCCTACTCTCCCCCTCCTCACTTCCCATCATTCCCTCCTCCCTTTTTCTAAGGAGAAAAAGAGCCATTTAATCACCTTATAAGGCAGAGAGCAATAAGGGGATAGAGCAAGAGTCATGAGGCCCAGATCTTATTCTTGGCGCAGCCAGGGGCCTGCTGGGTACTTCTGGGGCTGTCCCTTGACCACCGTGCGCCTCTGTTGATGCAGCTGTGATATGGGGACACAGATGTGTGTGTGTCCCATGTGCAGCCTTTGGTGAGAAGTCCAAAGCTAAATGTGGGGTCCATTTTGCTAGTTGTGGGCTGTTTCCATTTGAAATTGCTGTTTGCAGTTTGGGCATTGGGACGTGACTTGGTAGGTCTTGGACTGATGACTAGTACAAAGATGCACACACACACACACACACATACACTCACACACACAGTCCTAGGGTTTCCATAATGGCTTTGAGTTAGATTGCCATGGCAATCACAGTGACCAGTGTCTGCTTTATAAGCACAAAGAACTCATCCCAATGGTGGACATTTCTTATCAGTAAATTGTGGTGCTTGATTTTCCTCTGAAAAATTAATAATGTTTCTTGTGATGTATTTGAGGAATGAGGAAGAAAAGGAGAGAGCACGTTTAGGTTCCACTAGGTAGTATCTGTGGACCCTCTCGCAGTGGAGACCCGGGCAGGCTCTGCTCCTGGACAAGGAAGGGGTCTCTGGGAGTTTGCCCTTTTCTTTTGGATTGTATGGCATCCACCCACACAAGTCACTTGAAAACTATCACGGTTCCTCTAATCTGGTGTCCTGGTGCGCTGGGCAGCAGAGCTGAGCCCACTTTCTGCGGATACTTGTGCTGCCCCTTGCGTCTCCTGACTGCTCTTCTGCATCCAGTGAACTCGCACACCTGCCCTTCCTGGCTTTCCCTGCCGCCCAGAAGTGTTTCCTCCCTCTTCTCCATGGCTGCCCGGACCTTGGCTGACCTGGAAACTCTTAAAACATGTCTTGTGGGAACAGTAGAGAAGGTCTGTGTTCAGTAGCTCAGAGTCCAAGCCTGAGAAAGGAGGCCCAAGAGCGTGTCTTACTTATGGCTGTCGTGGTGGGTGTCTTGGAACTTGGGTGGGGTGAATCCCTGCCTGACTGCAGGTGCTTGAACGCCATGAGGCACAATAGAGCTTCTGGCCTAGGCGAGGCCATGGAAGGGGCCTCAGCCCATGCTTCTCCCTACTCCTCCTACAAATACTTCACTTAATTCTCTTCCCAAAGAGCATCCTTCTTATGAGAGACAGTAGAGATGTCACATGCAATTGGCTTCCAAACATCTCTTGGGAAAGGCATGGGGTTTCTTGCATGTCATGTCTTCTTTTTCTTATCTTTCCCTCCTTCTCTAATCACTCCTCCACCATACCACCAGAATGAAACAAAAAATTGGCCACCTTCCCTTTATAAACTCCTCTGCTGCCTACAGATGACATCCAAATTTCTTTGCACTGCCTAGGAGGCCCTTAGCGATCTGTGCTGATCATCTTCCAGTGAGAGCATCACACGGTTGGGGAGTTACCTGCTCACATACCCATTTCCCTCACTAGACCGTAAAATCCTCATGGGCAGGAATAAGGTTTTAATCATCTGTATGAAACTATAAATAGTTCCTGGATCAAGGCCAACAGATGCCGGTGAGCAGCACAGGAAGGCGTGTATTCAACTCCAGGATCTGATGACTCTATGTCTTTGTTTTAGAGTTTAGAGACATCTAGTCATTGAAATCATCCATAACTTTTACAAGTTTTCTGGAGTGGGGGGTAGGTTTTAAGGCAAACTCACCTTTAGAACTATTGCAAAGATGAAGACGGCACCCTAGAGTGAAGAGCTCCATGTAAATGAAAGTCCGTCATCATGGAGCGCTCAAGCAAGGTGACTCCGGCAGTAACAACACCAGCTTCACTCACTCACTGTTCACCATGTGCCAGGCCCTGCTGAGCCCTCCCCCTACCCCCACGCACTGCCCACAGGTCCCCTCCAACAGCTTTTCAAGGTGGGCATTGTTGTTATTATTCCCGCTTTGCAGGTGGGGACACTGAAAATGAGGTAAGCTACAAAGTCGCACAGCTGGTAAAGCAGGACATGACCCCAGGTATCCGATGTGGAGGCTCCTGCGTGTCACCACTCCGGTACCTTGGAATGAGCAAGGGGAGCCAGGTGGGCTATTACAGCGGTGATGAGAACGATTTTAGGCAACCCCGACGCCTGTCAATCACTGTTCTAAGCATTAACTCATTCGCTCCTCATGACGACCCCGTGAGGGAGATACAATTATAATCCTCGTTTTACAGAAAAGAAAAAGAGACTGTCAGGTTAGCAGCCTGCCCAGAGGCCACATCGCTAGGCAGTGGCAAATCTTGTAGAAACCCAGACAGGCTGGCTCCAGAGACGGTGCTCCCAGCGACCCTGCGGGCGGCCTCCCGGGATCCAGGCGAGACCAGGGCTGCGGGAGCAGCAGGGATCGGGGTTCTCAGGGACCACACCCAGGGCCCACCATCATGCCCACCAGCTCCTCCCAAGTCACTCTAAATAAACATCACATCTAAGTAAGAATAACATTCTTGCCACGCGCACACCGGCTTCACGACCGGCGGGCCAGGCTGCCCCCGCCCTTGAAACAGGCTGATGCACGGGGACCCGCAGATGGCTCCGTTCTCAGGGCCCTCGCTAGCCATGCCCAGCCGCTCTCTCCACGTCTGTCCCCTCCACTGCCCCCTGCATTTGCTCTCTCTCTGCCTCGGAGCTTCCGCTTCCCGCGGCTCCTGCTGTCTTCACGACCTCAGAGGGCCAGGGCCCCGTGGCCTGCCTCACCCGTGGCGTGACTCTGCCCACCGCGGTCTCTCTGTTTTCCTCCCCACGTCAGCCTCAGCTTCTAATCGCTTCATCCTTTGCACTTTTCCTGATCCAGTTTGTGGAAGGAAGACGTAGATAGACCTGCGTCATCTTTTTAAGCCTGGCATGACATAGGCCAGCCTGTGAATTGACGATCCTGGCTCAGGTGTGAGTACCTGAGCCAGCTCTGGGGAGACAGATGGGGACACAGGGGTCAGATGCAGAGCAGAGGCATGGGGAAGAAATGGCCCCCAGGGCTGCCTCCTCATCAGGTGCCAAAGGCAAGGTGGCCCTCTTAAAGTGGCTGCACATATGGCCGTCACCATGCCCAGTGTTGCAGCCACAATACCAGGTGGCGTGGGCAGTTGTCTTGTTCCCTCGTAGCCTGCCCCACTGCAGAGCTAAGGAATATTTTTCTGTGACTAGCGGCAGGAGGATCCTCCTAGCGGTTAACGTCTGTGAAACTAACTGATTCGATGAGGTCCCAGCAGCAAACAGGTGGCGCCTGCAAGCAGGGCAGCTGGAGAGGACTGAATGGTGGACCTATAGACACAGCCACTGGCAGGATGCAGGGAAGCTGACAAGTGGAGATGACATGGCTTGGGGCTGCAACATTGGAGAGCCACGGCCATCTCCAGGCCGAGAGGGCAGGGCGGGAGTGGGCGCTGGAGCCCAGGGATAGCTGGCTCCTCACCCGGATGGCACATGGCTTTTAGGAAAGGAACGCCACCTCTGCCCACCTGTGACTCAGAAGGAAGGCGCCAGGAAGAACCATACCTCCATCTCCCTCTCCTCCTGCCCTCTGATCTCCTGCCAGCGCCTCTGTCTGACTAACCTAAACTTCAGCCGGAGGGCAAGCGAGCCCGGCCAGGCCTGTGCAGGGGCTGGTCCCCCAGGGCACAGATCCTTCAGGGAAGGAGGAAGAGCCACCCAGGAGGGCAGCAGAGGGGTCTCAGCACACTCTCCACCTCGCCGGAGGTACTTGCTGCCCAGGGTACCTGCACTGGCCCAAGAAAGCAGCCTCTTCTCTGCTGACTACATTTAACATATTTTTAAGTAAGAGGAAATTAGGCTACTGGAAAACAGCACCCATGTTTTTCTGGGACCTCACGAGAATTTCCTCTTCCATGCAGAGTAGTGGAACATTCCTATAACACCAAAAAGGCAGAGCTATTGGATGACAGACCTGCCAGGAGCTCGCCGTCCAGCTGGGTGCATGCAGCAGGGACGCAGAGTGGATGGGGCGGCCAGAAGCGCGGCGTGGAGGGGATGTCCACATCTCAGAGGAGGGCAGCGGACGGTCACAGACAGGCAGGAATCGGGCGTGAAGTCTCCAGAACGTACGATGATATCCTGGAGAGTAATGGGGAGGGGAAAACAGGAAATGAATTGACTAAGATTAAGCTTCTGCCTCGTGGTGGAATGGGGTCTGTAACCACTTGGGTACGGCACTCACCAGCCGTGACACCTCGCCCACAGCCGGCGCTCACAGTCCGCACGACAGTCTGTGCTGTGCATTGACGACGGATCCGTTTTGCTCTTGTGTGATGAGGAAAGCTTGAAAGCACTGAAAGCTTGTTTTACTTTACAGGCAGCTTTACTTGTCATGTAAATCAGAATAGGAAACATGTACATATATGTTTTCATGACGTTATTTTTAAATGTTCACAATTTTATTTTGATAAATGAAAAATTAGAAAATTCGTATCAGGGCTGTCGGCTAACGTCGCTGTGCACGTTCATCTGTGGCTGTCGACTATAGTCGACGCTGGTACCGAAGTGGTTAAATACAAATAATGTTTTGTGTTAAGAAAAGATCTTTCTTAAACTTTGCACACCTGCCTTTGGGAGTGGCATACTCTGTAGGCACAGCAAATGCTATTGCCGCTACTTGGGTAGAAGATCGTGCTTAAATCCAGAACCACAGTGCAGCTTGGGCCCTCTCTTATCTGCATTTCCTTTAGGATAAAACTATTCCCGAAGGAGGAGTTTGTCCTGAGCTAAAAGGTGTTAATTGACACAGTGTTCAAGTCTATAAAATGCTGATGATAGAATAAGATATGGCACTCGGGGAAAGTTGCTTCATTATTTCATCTTCGAAGGTCCAAATGAAGGCATGTTTAGATAAAAAATACCTCCCAGGGAGTTAAAAATGTACTGGCCCCAAGTATATCTCTTTCCCATCTCTCATGCATGTTCACACAAAGAGGAAACCACTAAGGGATGCTTGATGTTTAGTTGTTCTAGAAGTTGGTGGGAGGCAAGGAGGTTGAAGGTCCTGGCATGTGCCTCTAATTTATTTCCTTCTACTTTCCCAAGAGTGGGAGAAAAAATATTTGTGAACTTTGTGTTATTAAAAAGTTCATGCTGTCTGCTTAGCTCTTACCTATAATCCTATCAGTTCTCTCGACCAAGCACGAGCTTCCACGTCCAGATTAATTCAATTAGGCTAACAAATTCTGACTTTGTGTGGTTAACAAAAAGCTGCATGTGAGTGATTTCTCTTTCAGAAAGAGTCCCTTAACATGCTGCTGTGTCCTTTACGTCTTCCTCCCGATGCAGCCACCACTGTACTCACGGCAGCCCCCAGCAAACACAGATGTTTTGAAAGAGCCTTTCCTGTTCCCAGTCTCGGTGTCTCTCTCAATCTCTCTCTCTCATCTCTGTCTCGCCCCCACAAACACAACCACTTGCTTAAGATGAGTCGTGATGGACACCCTGGTGGTCCCCCTGGCTACTAACCTCACCTTTGACAGTTAAACACTCTTCTCTTAATCTCATGAAATTAGGATACTGTTCTTCCTTCCGTTATCCTTGGGTAGTAGTTTTCACCTGGCAGGTGCTGAAATCAATGCAGGGTCATGACCAGCATTTAGAAAACAATGGCATAGGATATAATTGAAAATATCAGACTATGCTGCCATATGTCGAAATAAATACGAGAATTTTGTTTTGGTTGTGCCTATTTATGAATGCATGTGTTGGCTTGTGGTGAAAACTATATTTCTAATTGTGGATCACTGCAAAAATGTGAAGCCACTGAAACTAAGGTTGTTGAAGGGCAAAGTCTTCAATTTGCAGGCAAGTTTTTACCATGAAGGCTTGGCCTCAAGGGGGTGGTGTCCAAGTGTCCTGATGAACTCCAGGGCCCTTGTCTACCTCCAAGTTTCCAGTTTCTCAAAATCAGTTCCAATGTTAATTCTATCTAAAGTGCTGCCCACCCCCTGAGCCCCCACCCCCTGCAGAGATTCCAGGCCTCAGAACGGGCATTGCCTGGGTCACCTCTCTGCCCTGTTCGGCATCAGGCTCTGTGAGCTGGAAAACTCTTGAAAAGGTGGACCTGGGACCGGCCTCACAGAAAGAAGACTTTTGTCGTTTCCTTTTCCTTCTGGCATACTCTTTCATGCCTCCAGCCCCAGACCGACTAAACCACTGCTAGGGGATCTTTGAAATGGTCTGGCCACACTCTAGTAGCAGCCGTAATAAGAGGACCGACTGCTCCTGGACTCTAGGCCAGAGAACTCCCCAGGGGAGCGCCATAACCCTATCCCTTCTGCTCCATCTTAGATCATTGTCTACTTACTTTAAAAAAAAAAAAAAGGTGTACAAAATCCTATCATTTTAAGCCCAAGAGAGAATTTAAATTTAAAGTAAAAAAAAAAATCAGTGATTCCATAAAATGTCACCTATTATTTAATTTCATTCCATTATGTCATCAGAAATTCTCTCAACAAGCATTTATTGAGCAACTATTTTTCCGTGTCAGGCACTCTACTAGGTGTCAAATACAAGGCTGGGGTATACAACAGGATAAAAAGTATGCTTGCTAGCCTCTGAACGATGACTCCAGTTCAAGAGTCAGTGATCCTTCAAAATAATTATGGTATGATGTGATATTTGTTTTCATACATGTGGGAATACGATGCTGTAGTTTCTCAGAGCAAGGAAATGTCACTGGGCCTGAGCCTGACGGGAAAGGTTTCACAAAGGAGGGGACGCTTGAGCTGGGTCTGGAGGGGCTGGGACTGGAGCTAGCTGGAGAGGACCCTCTAACACAGACTAGGGCTGGATTACAATGAGCTTCATGTGCCAGACTTAAGAGGCTGGCTTACCCTGAGGACAACAGGAATCTAACAATAATTTTAAAGCAGTTGATTGATACAATTCAACTTAAAGACAAAAATGTTCAATCCAGCTTTGTTTGAGATAGCAAGAAATAAGGGGAAATAATCAACTGTCCACAATCAGAGGACATGCTCAGTAAATCATTGAGTATCTGTACAATAAAATAACAAATGGCCAATAAAAATGACAATGAATTTGATATTCATTAGCACAAAAAGAATGCTTGTTGGAATTTTATTGAAATGTTTTGCTCCCCACATTTACTACCATCATACTTTCTTTTAAACTCAGATTTAAAATTCTGACTTTGAGTTTGAATATCTTTAAAGATTGCCTACTAAAAGTCCTGTGCAAAAGAAAAGAGTCTAAAATAAAAAGAATAACAGGCAACTGCAGATCATAGTAAGAATCAAAATTTCTTCTAAGTTCATAATATACTTAGGGTCATTCTTTGAACCTTACAGTGATGGTAACAGAAAGATACAACTTTTCCCTTTTATTTCCCAAATTTTAGTCCTAGGACAAATATCCCTGAGACCTCATATCTGTATTGCCTCACCTGTCATGTTGCCACAGGCTTTGCTCCTCAGTGTTCTGGCCCTGCTCACATACATTTTCATCCTGCCCCAGTGAGATGGGCTTACTGTGAGGCCCAACCTGTTCTGGCAGCAAGGGGTCCTCTGTCACCTGCAGGATCCATTGCCTTCCACCCAGACCAAAGAAACGGTTTTCTTTTAATTTTTC
Source organism: Mirza zaza (assembly GCA_008750895.1). Lineage (NCBI taxonomy): Eukaryota > Metazoa > Chordata > Mammalia > Primates > Cheirogaleidae > Mirza > Mirza zaza. The sequence continues at coordinate 42,979 of VSMD01127189.1, forward strand.
CCTTCTTTTGAGACAGAGTTTCACTCTGTTGCCCTGGCTAGAGTGCCGTGGTGTCAGCCTAGCTCACAGCAACCTCAAACTCCTGGGCTCAGGCGATCCTTCTGCCTCCGTCTCCCAAGTAGCTGGGACTACAAGCATCCACTACCATTTTTTCTATTTATTTTTTCTATATGTTATTAGTTGTCCAGCTAATTTCTTTCTATTTTTAGTAGAGACAGGGTCTCTCTTGCTCAGGCTGATCTTGAATTCCTGAGCTCAAAGCAATCCTCCTGCCTCGGCCTCCCAGAGTGCTAGGATTACACGTGTGAGCCACCACGCCCAGCCAAAGAAAGAGTTTTCTTCTGCTCTTCCCAGGCATATCAGGCATCCATTTCCAAGTGTGCTCCTCATGTGACATTTTGCTGGGGGTTAGATTCTACTATGATCTAGATTTATCATTCGTGATTGATGTAGCTCCTTCATGGGTTGTAACAGAGAAAGTTGAAATAATGAGAATTCAATGGGAAGGACCTAGTGCATGAACAGAACAGAATCTAAACCTCAGAAAGAGGCTCTATATTATTTTAAAATTTAGTCATACATCCTGAGCCAACGAATATATAAATAGAGTATTTACAAGTGAGGCAGTATGCCAAATGTAACCCAAATACGTGTCCCACGTGGTCCAGTTTTAGCACAGTCACATTCAAAGAAAACATTCAACTTAATACGCTTGAAGAATGATAGAAATTTTACTGTAGGTTTTCTTGAAGAAATTCATCTTTAGAACACTTCCCAAAGACCTTATCTGGAAATATTTCTTCTTCACAAAGTTCAGCAGTCACAGTAGCTACCAGCTTTCCCTCCTTTCTCAGCCACGCAGCTTCCTCGTGGCTTTCCCACTGACTTCCTTCTCCCAAGTGGGCAGTGTGCTGGGTGAGTGTCCCCAGGACTTCTGCCTCCACTTGCTCCTGTGGCTGGACCTCTCTAGGATGGCCAGCACATCTCACATTTCCATGCCTCCCGACCATCACCGCTCCCTGTGGACAAAAGCACAATGCAACTCCCAGGAAATAGAACTCTTTCTCACTCCAACAAAACACTCATGCAGCGTTTTGGAAAACAAAATTCTCCACCTTGTTAACAAATCAGTAAGGAAGGATTATTCAGTAATTGATGGCTGACACTACTGGTTAACTATCTGGGGAAAAATGTTACATTTTCCACATCATGCCTAAATATATTCCAGATGGTTTGAAGAGTTAAATATGTAAAATAAAAACCTAAATGAATTACAAAAATGTAGGTGGATATTCGTCTAGTCACATAAAAGTCAGGAAAAAAATCATAAAACAAAAGACCTTGGCTATCACGTCATAAAAATATACAATTCTATGTGTCATAAAATGCCACAGAGAGTTTTAGAAGTGAAAAACTAAAAGAATATTTGCAATAGTCACAAAAGATAAATGTTCCTTCTTGCTGATTTATAAAAAAGCTCTTACAAATCAATATGAAAAAGACAAATGCTTCAACGGGAAAATGGGCAAAAATTGTAAATAGACAATTCACAGACGTATAAAAGGCCAATAAATATTGAAAAATAAATGTTCGGACTTCATGGAAATAACATCCCTTTGAAGGCTGGGCTTGCTCTGGCAGAAGAGGGAGGTGGGAGGGGGCAGGGAAGCTAGCGGCTTATGGCCCCTGGGACCAAGGCAACAAAATCTGTCCTGCCTCAGTGCATGGGATGTTGGCTTGGACCCAGGAAGACGTGAGGACAGCTCGCTAAAGGTGTATCATCGTGGCTCTTTTCTGGTGGCTTGTGAGGCCCAGGAGGTTGAGTATGTGGCAGAAACTCCACCTTGCCCATGGCAGCTGCTGCATCGTGGCTCTGCTGCGCACTCTGAGTGGCTCAGGGGCAGGACCCAGCCTCTTCTGAGGTTCCCTGGCCCTGGCATTCGGGAATTGCCCCGTCAGCACAGGCCTTGCTCCCCTCCCCGCCTCCCCGTATCCACGGGGAGGAGAGACCTGCTCGATAAGGTCTTCCATGGCCTCATCTCTCGTCTCCTCCCCAGGGAGACATGGGCACCTCGAGTCCCCGTGGCCAGCGGCTGTCCATCTCTGCACCTCCCACTTCAGCCGGAGCCCTCTCATGTGCCAAGTCTTGACAGTGCGCCCCAGAGAACTGCTCTTGCTGGGAACAAATCAACCCGAACACTGTTCAGGGCTCTGACCGATGGCCTCAGGCCTACTGAGCCAGCCTCCCCCATGCCAGAGCCCTGCACTGCACCGGCCTCTCCCTCCCCGCCTGCCTCGGGTGCTGGAACTTGTCATGTGAGGGGGCAGCCGTCGAGAGAACAGGGGGGTCTCTGGATTTCCAGCCACTACCAGCCACAGCCACTACCACTTCACACTTTAAGGGTGAGTGAGTGACATTAGTTGAATCCCAAACACTCTAAAGGCCTCCCCTGTAAGATATTATCTTGTTGTCTAAATAAATAAGGAGCTGAAGTCTTTTTACTTATGAGCTGTTTTGAGTGGAAGCTTTTTAAAAAGTGATTTTAAAAGAAAAAACTTTTTTTAATTATACAGTTGGGGCAATTATACTGTCGGGCATGGTGGCTCACACCTGTAATCCTAGCACTCTGAGAGGCCAAGGTGGGCAGAATGCTTGAGGTCAGGAGTTCGGAACCAGCCTGAGCAAGAGCGAGACTCCGTCTCTACTATAAATAGAAACAAATTAATTGGCCAACTAATATATATAGAAAAAATTAGCCAGGCATGGCAGCGCATGCCTTTAGTCCCAGCTACTCGGGAGGCTGAGGCAGCAGGATTGCTTGAGCCCAGGAGTTTGAGGTTGCTGTGAGTTAGGCTGATGCCACGGCACTCACTCTAGCCTGGGCAACAAAGCGAGACTCTGTCTCAAAAAAAAAAATTATTATACAGTTGGACATTCTTTGAGCTGGTGATCTTTTTTGATCAAAATTATGTGTGCATGTGGACACTCATTATCTAAGCAGGGCTCAGAAATGGAAAGGCTTCCTTGACACCCACAACAAAGGACAGCCACTCGTATCTAAAGTGCAAATAACACTACATATAGGGAACCTTACTTTTCCTCTAGTTATCCGTTAGCTTCATAATGATGAATGAGTGAAGAATTTAAGTATGAGCAATTGGCATGTGTTCTTAATGTGTTTCCTAATCATTGCCTTCTCTTTGGACATCCTTTTCATGCTGCATCATAATTTTGTGGACCTAGGAGTTCTATTTTCTTTAAATCACTGCATGTTTTACACACTCCTAACTGGTAAAAAAAAAATGTAAATTTTTAAAAGACTCAAATGATTCGACGGAGAATGTTTAGGCAACTTGTAGTTATCACTAAGCCCCAGAACTTGGTAGGCATTTAGCAAGTGATCTGGCATTCAGAGCCATCTGGTTCTGTGTGTATGTGAGTGTGTATTTTGTAGCAACTGACACCATTCTGAGGTTCACATTTGCTTGTTCACTCCTCTATGTGGACAGCTCGATTGTTATTTCCCTATGTCTAACTGTAGGTTTATGGGAATGATTTCTAAAAAGTGAGAGTTAAGGGAATTTGTTCAATCTTTCAGATACTCATGAGTTAAAGTCAAAAGTCAGATTCATTATCTATGAAATCTATAGGTATTTTTTGCCTGCTAAATCCTGTTGTCATTTCACGACAACTCGGCCCATCGACAGGGATGAATTTGAATGCTTCTGTTGCTGATGAGCACAGATGGTAGTCATTCCAGCTTTTGGTCAATATCCTAGGAGATTTTGCCATTATTCTCAGTAAATGAAGTGATATTTTCTCTTTTCATTAGTAATGAAAAGAAAATACATGTTGTTTCCAATAAAGTATATAACTGAGGCTCAGAGGTGTGTTTTGTACGGTCTCTCAGAGGTCCCCAGTGGGGTTAAACCCTAGTGTCCAGAACAATGGCCTAGTGACTAGAGGCGTCCCTCTGTTTTCCTTCTCCTCTTTGCTATCAGTGATTCTTGAGATTTACTCCCAAATGAACTTCTTACACTTAAATCTGTGTCTCAAAATCAGTTTCTGGAGTAGCCCAACCTAACACTATGTTGTCTAATAGTTGTGTTTATTTTATCAACACACCATTGTCCACTGCAACCCATACTATGTCTCTTAGGTCAACCTGAGTCTCTTGTCTATCTAAGTAAGATACAGGTGACATGAAGTTCCGCATCAGTGAGTAGGCAAACTTCTTAATTACACCTAGTCATTTGTTTTAGATCCAGGCAGCTCGCAGCTGAGTTAGGTGAATAGGAAAAAGAACACCCAGTACTCACTACTAGGGACTATGACATGATCCCACTGAGTTCTCGATCTCATCCCCTCAAAAACCCCGCTTCCCCTGGAGCTTCCTCATCTGAGTAAACAGCAAGCCCAGCACCCAACTGCACAGGCCACATCCTCTGCACCTCTCTTGCTTTCATGAGTGTTCCTGGATTTATCAGTGAATCCTGATGCCTCTACCATCAAAATGCAGATGCTGGACTTAAAATGTCATAAGTCAAAAATGTGTAGCATGCACCTGACCTAGCGAGCATCCTCGCTCAGCCCAGCTTACCTTAAACATGCTCAGAACACTCACATTAGCCCACAATTGGGCAAAATCATCTCACACAAAGCCTAATTCATAATAAAATGTCAAACATCCCATGTCATTTGTTGAATGCTGTACTGAAAGTGAAAAACAGAATGGCTGCGTTTGTGCCGATGTACGCAGCTGAGAGCTCACTGGGCCTGAAGGATGTCTGAAGCGTCAAATCATATTTTAGGCTTTATTGCTGGGTGATGGGGATGCCCCAGTGACAGGGCCATCAACTTCTGTCTCTTCTGATGAGCTTCGAGAATCGCTGCTCGACGGCCCTGGGGTGTCAGACCTGTGGGGGGGTCAGCAGGCGCGTGCTGCTTGGGAGTGTCAGCCGTCCACCCTGGCTCGCTGCCACAGCCCAGCACGGAGGGACAGTGTCATACTGCACACCTCTAGCCCGGGGAAAGATCAAAACTCAAATGTTGATGTCTAATTTCCAAAACATTTGAAGTAGGATTTCTACAGAAGGCGTATCTCTTCTGCACCATTGTAAGTTTGGGACATCTGCATTTGCAAAATCAAACCACTTTCCATCACCTCCTCTGCTATACAGTTGCTTAAACGGGGGACCAGGCGGGACCACAGGGGGTGGTTGGACACCTGCTCTTGAAGTAAACGCAATGATTCCGGACCCTCGTGAACACAGCCTGGAAACGGATGCCTGTAGCTGGGCCCACATCTGTTGGAGTGCTCCAAATCAACCTCACAGAGAGTATGTTATTAAAGGATAAGTGTTAAAAATGTGCTGATTTGAAGCTAACCTCTATATTATTAAAGCTCAACAGTAATCACAGCAATTGTTTAGAATCAAGACCAACTAAAGGATTTTTGCCAAGCAAAGAGAGCTCATCACTGGTGTTGTTTAGGTGAAAATAAAAGGCAGACACAAACTTCGGTGGTGGGTTTTATGGTTGTTTTCAATGTCTCTCGAACAATCCACCGCATTGTGCCCTGGGCTGGACCACTCCCAGCCCCCACCCTTGATCTGCTACCACTTATCATTTCTCCCTGTTTGGGAAAATCTCTGACCCTCGGCCGTCACAGGCAGCTGCCGAGTGCACAACGCGTGTGCCTACACGCCTCAGCTGCAACTGCGCAGCCTTCCCGCCTTTTCAGAAGGGCCTGAGAGGGGTCTACTTAAAACCTTTTATTTTACATAGAAAATTTTTATTTATGTGATGCTTTTTCAAAGAAAAATTACAAATTCTTTCACCTACATTATTTTATTTGGTTCTCCATGAAACCTTTCAAGTGGGCAGGCTGGACCTTACGGCCCATTTGGAAGATGGGTAATGGGAGATTCTGGAAGTTCAATGACATGCTTAAGGCCACACGACCCAAGTCTAGTCTTACACCTCAAGGGCATGTAAGGCTTATATTTGCTTTTTACACTTTTGTTGAATTCAAGGCCATTTGCGTACACATCCAGTTTTGGAAGCCGTTACTCTAACTGGAACTCTGAGGTGACTTCAAAATCCACAGCGTAGCTGAGGACACCACAGTTTCCTGAGGCAAAGAGGTGAGTTTGAGTCGTCTCTGTGTTCCCATATAGCGCTCCATAGGTGTCCATAGATGAGTGAAATCGCAGAAGTGTGGCTGCGATTTTTCATGCTGGCCAGTCCTGATCCCCTGTGAGCCTAGTGCACTGTGCTTGGTGGCTGTGATGTGACAGGCTCGAAGACCATGTCAACAAAGAGAGTGCAAAGACTTGCGTGCCTTTAGCCAAAGAAGAAAAGATTGCAAACAGACTCCAGAAGTATTTCCAGTGGTAACAACTGTCATTTCCGAGTACCTCCTTCCGACAGGACTCTCTCTACCAAGGTGTCGTGGCAAGCCCTGCCTAGTTCTGGCCAGTGTGTACAGCACGTTGCATCCACAACCAAGGATGTGTGCGTGCGTACTGCTGGGATGACGTCTGCGGACCAGGGTGTTACATTGGACCGGGTGGGCAAAGGAGGGGCTGGGGAGGACAAGCCAGGGAGGCTGAGTTGCCGCATGGGGTCGGGGCAGCCGTGCCAAGGAGAGCCGTGTCTGCGGGATGTGCTGAGAGGACAGGATATGCAGCAGTGCTGTCAGGGCAGCAGGCAGCTCCGCTCTGCTGGCACCAGGGCAGGCTGGGCAGCAACAGGAACACTGCATTAATCATGAAAAATTGTTTTTCCAACTTTCCAAATCATGTCCTTTAAAAAATGCCCTTAACCTGTTTATACTCTCGGATGTGCCAAGAAAATCATAGTATTCTCAGATGTGCTGCAAACAGAGGCAGGTTGAGAGCCGCCGTGCTGGGCGTTGCTCACATGTGATTTATCCTTCCCACAATAATTCTAGAAGCATATTCCCATCTTACAGACAAGAATACCACTTGGGATGGGGTTTGCAAGCTCGCCCCAGTTCTCGCGGTGGGCAGAAGGGAATGGTACTCGGCTCAGGTAAGGTTCCAAAGCCCATGTGTTTCTCCCCACGTCCATCCGCTCCCACCCGTGTGAGGGGCTGTCTTGGAAGAAGACAGTGGTAGCATTTTGAACCAGTGGCGGAGCTTCAGGGAGGCAGATCTGTAGTCAACCTATGGAAAGAACACCCTGACAGACAGAGCTGTCCAAGAAGGGCAGGGGCTGCTGAAGAAGGTTGCCAGGTCCTCAGGGTGGGACAATTCAAGCAGAGGCATGAGATCTGGAATGATCGGGACCCCCTGAGAAAGAGTCCAGTGGGGGACCAGCCTGTCAGCCAGCCTTGAGTGCACAGTCAAGGTCATGACGGGCGAGGCCCACAGGGATTGGTCAGGAAATTGGCAAGGAGCCATCTTCCCACAGCTTTCTAGTATAACCTTGAGGGTTAAACAAGAGAATGCAACGTGCCCAGCATGGAGCCTGCTGTCTACTAAGCCATCACTAAATAGTAGCTGTTATTATTATTTTTAGTTTAGGACTTTTAAAAGCCTATTCTATAAGGCCAATTATTTGAATACACTCCAACTCATTCATTTATTTTTGGATTCAAGAAATGGGGAATGCTGGGCACAGTGGCTCACACATGTAATCCTAGCACTTTGGGAGGCTGAGGCTGGAGGATCACTTGAGGCCAGGAGTTTGAGACCAGCCTGGGCATGAGAGAGACTCCTGTACTCAAAAATGTTAGCAGTTATCTTCATGACTAAAACTAATCACATCATCATCATCACCGTAGTCTTTTTAAAAATTTTGGAGCATAAGGTCATTTTTTTTTTTTAGGTTTTTCAAATTTTATTTTCAGGAATTGCTTAGTTTTTGGTTCACTCATTGATTACCATTTCCCCCCCCTCCCCCCTCCCCCCCCAAAAGACAACTTAATCAGGATTTTTACTACCGCTTTAGTAGACTACTCTAATGTTGTGAAATCTCTACTGTCCTATTAGGGTAGTTCAGGACACTGTTTCTTAGTTGGTTTATATTAATCATAGACTCTTAATACAATGGCTCTTAACTGGGGATGATTTTGTTCCCCAGCCAATACCTGGGGACCTTTTTGTTTGTTACAATTGAATAGGGTGTTGCTATTCAGCATCTAGTGGGTGTATATCAGGGATGATGTGAAACTTAAAATGCATAGGTCAGCCCCCCCAAGAAAGGCATATTCAGCCCCAAATGTCAAGAGTGCTGAGATTAAGGAACCCTGGCCTAACGTCTGTCCCTCTTGTTTCCTCTGTTTAACAAACACCTGGGAGTTTAAGGTCTGATGTCTCTGTGGATTATGGCAACGGAAACTGTTTCTGAGAAAAGCAAGTTGTGGGGACCTGTGAAGCTTTTTTTTAGTGAAGAACAAAATCACAGAGAACCAAGCACGGAAAACATTCCATCCTTCCGACTGGGTTCCGACCCCTGGCCAGGGGTTTGAGCAAAGCCTCAGCTAGAGCAACATTTTCAGTTCTAATCAAACCTCCTAAAAAATCCATGGAACATGAGCACGGAGGCCTGTTTGCCCAAGACGGAAAGGGGGAAGGGATTGTGTTTGGGGGGCTGATTATGCTGAACTTTCAACCCTTCTTGGCAATGTTTGCTGGCCAGAAAGCAAAGCCAGCTGTAACTTGGACAGTACTTTACACAAACAGACAACACAGACTGTTATCTCCTGAATGGGAGGCTTTCTACAATGTCTTCTCATGTGGGCACCGGCCTCAGGCAGGAAGACCACCCACAGGCAAACAACATACAGCACCTCCCAGGGAGACCTCTAATCACCCACGTTCTCACCACCTGTTCTGGGGCCCGGTTATCAGATGTGCAGGAGCCAGTTAATAACCGTTTATAAGCTATAAATGGAAGTGGCCAAGGCAGGGAGCTGATAAACATTTGGGGCCAAATTATTTGTGTAGCTGACTGTCATTTGCACCCCTCTCCACTGCTTGCAAGTATGTGTTTCAGGTTACAGGATGTCCAAATGGCTGTTTGTGGGCTGGGGTGTCTATTGAAGCACTGTGTCTGTGGTCTTGATCCAGGCCATAAACAGTGATAACTACCTTGGACATTTTCAACCTTTCTGGGCATCACATCTTTTTCCTTAATTCTGTTTAGGGGGTAAAAAAAAAATTCCAAAGCTAGAACTCCCCTAAAGTATTTCATGCACTTTGTAATCTCAGATCTCAATTTTGGATGGAAATGCACTGACAGTGTGTTTAGCTCTGAGTCGGTTAAAAAATGAGCTTTTATATGCTCCATTCATTAGTTTTGGATTTAAGTTTGGTTTTTATTCCTGCTGAAAGAAGGTGAGGGTGGAGATATTGCATTTAAACTGTCAGCTGACAGTCTGGGCCAGGGGTCCTCAAACTTTTTAAATAGGGGGCCAGTTCACTGTCCCTCAGACCGTTGGAGGGCCGAACTATAGTTTAAAAAAAACCTATGAACAAATTCCTATGCACACTGCACATATCTTATTTTGAAGTAAAAAAACAAATGGGCAAAAACACCCACATGTGGCCCACGGTCTGTAGTTTGAGGACGCCTGGTCTGGGCAGTGGCAGACCCAGAGTTATGATTGTTGGGGCAAAAGAGGCATTTCAGGCAAACAACACAGCTATAGTTGAACCACCTTCTTCCCTTGGGTTCACAGCTACTGGATTAAAAGGCTAAAGGGAGAGTTTTGGAAATGAAGATGAGGTGCGGAACAGGGAAGAAGGACGCTGGACATCTAAGTAATAAAAGCAACGGGGGTTCTCTCCCCTGAAGAGCTGGGGAGTGGGCAGAGAGAGCTGCAGCCCTGGGTCGCAGCGTGAAGGGATTTCTGCCTTTGTCTTCCTAGGAAAGCAAAGGTTCAGAACTGGGTATGGCCAGTTTCTAGAGACTCCGAGCTACTAGAGCTGGGCCCACGGATCCCTAATTTAAGGCAGCGTAAGAGGGTAGGAATGCCACTTGCAAGAGTTTAGTTCTAGTCTCGCTCTTGCTGGTTTGTGTGATCTTCAACAAGTATCTTAACTTCTCTGTCACCCACAGCAAGGCACTGCTGGAGGCCATAGAAGTTTGGCCTGCAAACCACTCTCCAGGAACTCATGTTTGCCCTGGAGATAAAACCTTATCTCAGACAAGATTATCAACCATTCTAGGCCTATGAGATAGGCCAGCAGATGCCACAGGGAATAAATGTTGTCAGGGTTTATTCAAGGGAGGGGCAGGGGCTGGAAAGACAGAGTGGAAGCTTCAAGGAGATTGGACTAGAAAGAGGCCTCCACGGGTGGGCACGCTCAGCTGAAGGGCCTGGCCAGGCGGGCTCAGCAGAGGGTGGCTTTTAGAGAGAAAGTCAGTTTTTCTGTCCTGAAGGAGCAGAAAGGAGTTGTGCAAGTCAACCTTAGGGAGGCAAGTTACAGTCAGATTGTGAAGGTCTGAGTCCTCGGTGTGAAGAGGTCAGTCTTTTCCTCGTGATGTCTCACCAGGAAGGGCTGGAAAGGAGTGATTTTAGGCAGGGGGGTCAGGTGAAAAGGTCATATACCTTGGAAAGGTAAGATGCCTGAGGTAGAGACTGGAGCCAGTCCAGGCATAAGGAGCGAGCAGCTAAGGGCAGCTGGGAGGGAAGGGGACTGTACAGATGCTGGAGACAGAGCAGCTGGACCCAGTGAGGAGAGTCACAAGCCCTGGCTGGAGGCCAGGCCCCATCCCCGGCGGCTGGGAAAGCGAAACACCTTCAACAGAAACCAGCGAGTCCTGAAGAAGGAAAGGAGAGTGTCATTTCATACACGTTGAATTTGGGGCAAAGTATCCAAATAGAAACACCCAGTGAGTAGTTGGAACTGCAGAACTGGAATTGAGAAGTGGTTTTGCTTCTCTATACCCTGACTTGACTGCTAGCACTTTGATGGCCACAGCGATGTCCCAGGACAGAACGCACATTACTGTGAACACCAACGATGGGACGGATCATTAGCTGCATCATACTCCGGGGATGCACATGTATCAGGCCACAGGCCTGCAAAAGCAGGATTAGGACTGCTGTTATGCCCAATTGGCAGGTCTAGAAACTGAAATTCAAAGAAGTTAAGAAAATGTGTCCGGGATCACATTGCTTATAAATGGCTGACCCAGGATTCGAACTCAGGTCTAGCTGATGCTCAAGGCCATGACTTTCCTACTCTTTCCCACTCTTCCCCTACATCCTCTCTCAACTTCTTTATGCAGGCTTTCTTTCATGTGAAGCTTTTGCTTCCCTGTGGCTCATACAATGCCTTGGGTCAGTTTTTGATACATGTTCAATATTAACCTTTCTTTCTGCTACCAAATTTCTTATAAATAAATATCAAAATTTTATTTGTCCTTTATTTTAAAAAGCAAAACAAAAATAACAAAGTCTTGGCCTCTTCTCCTTAAAAGCATATAGATTAGAGGCATCAAATTCATCACCATTCTTTACTAAGTTAAAAATTATACCCTATTTTATTTGGCAAAGCAAAGGAAATTTCTGAAAGACAAAAGAGACAATATAAATTTACTCCTTATCTATTACAAAGTATTTATCTAGAAGTTTTTATTATTAGAATTCTTTGAAAAAAATCTTTACTAATTTTCTAAAAGTAAAACTTGTGTGCCTCTCTTCCAGGTAGCTCTCAGGCCAAATTAATCCTTATGCATGTTAAACATTATTGACATATTTGGAGAAGGAAAGCACACAGATTATGCAAGGTCTCGAAGTAACTAGAAGTTAGAATTTAAGATTAGTGTTTACCACTGCTACTCTTAAACTCATGCCAGAGCCAAGCTACCTCCCATATAGTTTCAGGGGAAAATGAAATCAAAAACCTAACGATGGTGATTTTTACAGAGTAGAAGTTTTTGCCAAATTTGGGTTCTGAAAGGAATTTCTCTACAGGGGCTTTTGGCAGAGACCTTGCATTTTTTTTCCAACTTTCACCTGGAGCCCTTAGCTGGAATCCTCTATTGTATAATGAGTTGCTTCAACCCTTCCTTCTCTCCTCTTTACTTTGAATCGTGGAAAAATGACCTACTATGGAAAGAGAAAATAGCATGTGAGCCTACGTTACCATGTATCTTTGCTAATGACTAGTTGTCCTTCCTCTGGAACAAATTGGCAGGCAAGAAAGGGACAGTTTCCATTTTTACTGGAGAATTAGCGTTTTCTGTCAAGCTAAGTTGCTCTTTTACCCAGGGAGTTTCTGCTCAGCAGGGAGAAACCCTAGGCACAGTGGCCAATCGGGGGCTCGGTGAAACCATTGTTTCTGTATCAGTGATTCTTTTATTCCATGAGCCCAATCACAACAGTCACTGTGTCCACAGAGGTCTAAAACAAATTAAGTCAAGCTGTAAAAAGAAAAAAAAAAAGGAAAAACATTGCTCTTCTATTTTGTCTTATTTCATTTTTACATCAAAATATGATTTTTTATATGGTTGTCGCCAACAGGATTTCACTCCTCTGAAGAAGGAAAAAGCAAAGCAAAGGTAAATCAATAAAAAATGAGATAGTTGTGGGACTGTTTTTTTCTTTTGTAGCCTGTATTTAAGCTATAGAAGTAATGTGTATTGTTTCTTGGATATAGAAAAATTTTGCTGCTCAAATCTACTTTGTGATCCTCGGGTGGAGAACTATGGTGCAACCAGAAGGCCGGGCAAGTGCGGGCCAACATCGCCACACTGCCCTCTGGTGGTGGTCCGCGTCTTGCTGTCTTGGTGGACGCTAGGGTGAGGCGCCTGGGTGCCTCTGGGTGGTCCACTGGGCCTGTGGGCCAGCGCAGGGGGAGGTCACTACAGAGACACACAGCCTGGGACCCACCTAGGGGTTGGGGGAGAACGTGGAAGAGGGTGGAGACCCAGAGTGACTGCTGGAAAGGAATGAGGAGAAACTGAGTCCCTGAACTCATAGAAGAGCCACGGTACACACTAGTTGTTTTCAAGAGAAGGGATAATGCATGTGAGAAATCTTCCAGGAAAACAGCATTTTTTGGTTGCAATTTAGCATTGGGCTTCTAGTATCATTCTCATCAGAGAATATGGAATTTATTAAAAACAGTTTTAGTTATGAAATATTTCAAACATACAGAAACATTAACAAGATAATATAACTGGCATCAACGCATCCTGATAGAAGGCATACTTCTGAAAGTGAGAAATCTTGCATGTTTATTGTGGAGCAAGGGTGAGTTCTTGTTTCTTCGTTTAATCTCTTTGTGCATGCCTCGCCCTTGTCCCACAACTTGGGTGTCTGTCCTTACCTGTCCGCCTCCCCTACTGGGCTGCAAGCTCCTTGGGGACAGGGATGGCGTCCTCTTCATCTTTGTGCACCCAGTGTTGATACTTAGCAGTTGCTCAGTGTCTGCTGAATGCACATCAAATGCATCCACTTAGAGTGTGGCTAAGCGACTGTCCCCAGCTCCTCCAAAATAAGGGGATTGTGTGGCTCTCACGTAGTATTTACCACGTGCCCATGAACTGGCCTGGAGCTCGGATACCGTCATATCAGGGCCCACTTCAGACTGGCCCCAACGGCCATGGCTGGCATCTCTCCTTATCACTGACATGGTGGAAGTGACCAAGTGACCAAGCCGGCAGTGCTCAGTCACAATGTTTAGAGAAACATCCGGAACAGCAGTTCCCTCCCTCATTTCAAATGGAGGGGTACTAAATTCAAATATGAAAAAGAAACAACCGAAAGCAGCCGTTTGACCACCACAGACTGTTCAGTTTCACTAACCTCTTAGAAAGACTGCTTGCTGATGAAATAAGTTAGACTTTTCTTTTTTCTTTCAAACCTCTTCTTGCCCTTGGGAAAATCACTTCGCAGGGCCTCATCTGTGAAAGGAGAACACTGACGTCTTGGGGCGGTAGGGCTGCTATAACAAAAATACCACAGACTGGGTGATTTATAAACAGCATAAATTCATCGCTCAGATTCTGGAGAGTGACAAGTCCAAGATCAAGGTGCCAGCACATTAGGTGTCTGGTGACAGCTCTGTCTGCTGTATAGACGGCACCTTCTTGCTTCATTCTCACCTGGCGCAAGGGACAAACAAACTTTCTTAGGCCTCATTTATAAGGGCATAATCTCATTCATGAGGCCTCGGCTGCCCCATGGCCAGATCACCCCCCCGAAGGCACCACCTCTTAACATTGTTATGTTGGAGATTGGGTAGCAACGTGAATTCTGGGGGGACACAAATATTCAGACTGTTGCTATTGCTCACCTAGAACTTTTCAGCTCAGACATTCTTTGATCCTAAATCTAGTCTTTTATAAATTATCTTTTATTTTATTTGAATTTATAAAAATTCAAATAAAAGGAAGGTGACAATACAGACAGGTCCATCACTCTGCAGAGAGAAATCTGCTCTGCCCTCTGGTCCCCTCTCCTTATCAGGGTTTCTCACGTGTCCTGCCCATGTACCTTACACTCACTAGAGGTGGCCTGTGTAATGATGGGCTTCCACTTCTAGACTTTTCAAAGAAAGCTTAAGGCCGGGCACAATAGTGCACGCCTGTAGTCCCAGCTACTCAGAAGGCTGAGACAGGAGGATCACTGAAACCCAGGAGTTCGAGGCTGCAGTGAGCTATGATTGTGCCACTGTGCTGCAGCCAGGGCCTCAGCAACAGAGTGAGACCTTGTAGGGGGAGGGGGGAAAAGAAAGCTCATGTGTAGAAAAATGTTTATAGTAGCATTGTTCATGATTGCTCAAAACTTCAAAACTGAAACCAGCCCAGATGTTCACTGTGGTGTGCTCCTATTCCAGATACTACACACAGTGGATGTGCTATCTCTACACGCAGGAAATGTACACGTGAGACAACAAGGACACATCTTACAATGTTGAATGGAAAGAGAGAGATGCAAAGGAATACGTACCATTTGGTTCTATTTACACAAAATTCAAAAACAGGCAAAAGTAAAAGCAAGGAAATGATTACCATAAAAGTCAGGACTGTGGTTACCTTTGGGAAGAGGATGGGGGTTCCAATGAGGAAGGGATATTTAGAGAACTTCTGGGGTGCTGGCAAGGTTCTGTTTCTTGACCCAGGTAGAGGTTACAGAGATACTTATTTCATAACTATTTGTTAAACCACAGAGAAAATATTATGCCCAATCCTGCAAGCATGCCCTATTTGAAAATAGTAATAATAATCACAAGAGAAGGCTCAGCTTGTGTTTCATAGCACTATCTACACAGTTTTTGCATTTCCATAATGCCCTTTCTTTTCCCTTAAACAGAAGAGCTACTTGGAGTTGTAGTGGTCCAACACCCTGTAGAGGAGCTGCATCTAAATTGGGAGAGAGGATGGAGGTGACTTCTTCGTGTTCCCATAACCCTTGTGTGATGATAAAAATAGGGGCCAACATGTGTTTATTGAGCACTTACCATGTGCTAGGCTCGTCCTAATCCTCATGCCAGCCCTGGGAGCGGCTGCCATCATCATCACCATTGTTGAATAGATGAGGAAACCAAGGCGTGGAGAGGTTGAGTAAACCCATCCAAGGCCAAGCAGCTGGGCAGAGCCCGGATTCAAATCCAAGTGTGTTTGACGCCAGCTCCTGAGCATGTAGCCACCAAGCTCCACGGACTGCCACCAGGACTCACCTTTGTTTCGATTGTTGTTTATGTATCTTTCCCCTACTGGATTATGAGATCTTTGAGGACAAGATAAAATTGCCTTATTTTAGCAAAGAAAGAAAAATAAAAATTGTTGTAGCATGGAGAAATGGTGAACAGCACTGAACAGGCAGTTTTGCATATGGGAAATAGCTGACCCTCTCTTGATACTGATTTCTGTATCAAGCGTGCGTCCACGGAGTAATGGGCAATGAGACTTTAGTTTTGGTTCTATTCTTAACACACCGGGCTGGACCTGCTGGACCTATTTCTGGCGCTGGCACAAGCTGGCTGTGAGGACTTGGGCAAGGAACTATATTTTTCTGGATCTCTATTTCTTCATCAGTAAAATGCAAGGTTTGGCACATAAACCTTACGGTTCTCTCCTGCTCTGGAATTCTCTGTAACGATAGCCCCTGCCACATCATCAGGCCCCCGTGAACCTCAGCAGAACTTAAATCCTCAATGATGGTTTATCTCCAGGCTCCTCCATGCCACCATCACCCCAGGGACTCCAGCAGGCTCCAGGGGACAGGGGGTGGCCAACTGATACCCTTATAAGCCCGACAATCTACATTTCCTCCTCGCTCCCACTGCACTGTAACCTAACATCACCAGCACACATGCTCACTCCCAAACCCCACTTTTTATTATTATGGTCATAAGACCCAATTAAAGTAGTTCACCATTAGGAAATGCTGAGGCCGCCATCTGCATGACAGCACACACGGATTCACTTCTACTGTGCAGATGTGAATTCTCCTACCACCGTGATGTCAAGCCATTGGTGTGCTGAGGTCAGCGCACAAGAGTCAACGGTGACAGTTGCAGGTATTTTGCATGCCGGCTATTAAATGGTAGTTTGAGCTATTTACAACACGGAAATCAGCAAGTGCTACAACTCACTCTTCCAGAGCCATTGTAAATGCCCACCAGCACATCACTGATCGAGACCCTCATTTGTTCTAGTGGATATTTAATTTGTACTGGTCACTTGGGCTACTGCAGTTCTGACACCACTCTTTCCCTTTCATTATCATATTATGTAACTTTCTGTAATTGTCCCTTCATGCTGACTTTGGATACTTTCTGTATAAAACCAAAGGATCCCTATGACTCATATTTGTCCAATTATGTATTTTTAGTACAGACCTTCGTAGTCTGAGCACCACAAGCCCAGGGACACTTAGAACTCTAGTATCTCAACTCTGAAGAATGAGAGTAGAAAATGAACTAAGTTGATGTAGTATTAATGCAAAATGAACACCTGTCTTAGAACTAATAACATGTGCTATAAAGAAGGCATAATTCAAAATATTGTGCATTTAGATTTATTTATAATGAATAATGAAATAAAGGAAATATTTATAGTGAAAAATGAAATGAAGGAAATAAAAAGTATAGTTCCTTCCATTCAAAAATGTTAACATATTATAGCAGATTACTAAACCCGAGAACCTATTCATTGAATCTATATAAATAGTCTGTCTATCTTTACATCTCAGAGTATGTTTCATAGACCAGCAGCATTTACATCACCTGGGAGCTTGTTAGGAATACAGCATTTGTAGCCCCATCTCAGTCTTATGATTTCCATGCTGACAAGATTCCCAGGTGATTCTTATGCAAATTAAGGCCTTAGAAGCATAAATGGGAATGATTTTCTATACAGATGATTTTCTAAAATCCAGTAGAAAGCATTTATAATTGGTTTCAAAATTTGTCTCTAATATTTAACTCAGAGTGATTGTTTTAAAATATAATTTTATACTTTTATAAAATTTCATATTTTATATTAGTATATACCTAATATATTAATATAAATATATTTCAAAAATATTTTTATATAATTTTATATAAAATATAATTTTGTATTTTGAAATATAATTTGATCTATGATTAAATGATGACAGATATTTAGTAAATTTTTTTCTCCAGAAAAGCATGATGGTACAGGGTTTTTCCAAAAGTGTCAAATTGAAGCTGAATTATTTTATTCAACTTACCTGCTCTTGTAAATAAAGTACAAATTTTAAGTATGCTACAAATACTTGGGTGTAATGCACACTTCCAGACCTTTCAACAGGAATTGAATTAAAGAGAGACTAGAGAGGGAGGGAAGGAGGGAGAAAGAAAAAGAAAGACACATTAGTATCTTAATTTTAAAAAATCTCGAAAGCACATCCCTCCTAGAAATTTTTATAGCTGATTGAATGAAAATTTGTCATCTTTTCAAATGAACTGAAAAAGGTGAAGAAAACTGACTTTTTTAAACTTTAGGAGGAAATTGGGAAGAAGTGAAAAGATGATAAAGTATTATTAATAGAACAAATATTCCTTTAAACCACAGCTGGCAAAATCTAGCCAATGATCACTGTCTTCATGGGAAGACTGAACAAATTTGAAAGCCTTAACCTGACAAAGAACAAATTTATTCTAGAGCTAAGTCTGTCTGAAATTAAGACCTAGTTCAAATAGTGTCTCTAAAGCTGTACTGTCCATTACTGCAGGCAATAGCCATATGAGCTATCTACATTTAAATTAATTAAAATTAAATAATTTGTCTACAGGAGACACACTTTAGATTCAAAGACACAAATAGTTTGACAATAAAAAGGTAGAAAAAGATCTACCATGCAAAGTATAACCAAAAGAGAGCTAGATATAAGTGCCTATATTATCAGACAAAATAGACTCTAAGAAATATTACAGAAAAAGAGGAGCATTTCATGATAAAAGGATCAGTATATCTGGAAGACGTAACAATTGTAAATGCACATGCGCGTAACAACAGAGCCCCAAGTACGTGAAACAAGAACTGACAGGTTTGAAAGGAGAAATAGACAACTGAACAATTATAGGAGATTTTAAATTGCTAGAACAACCAAACAGAAAATTAGCAAGGATATGGAGGACTTGAACAAGGATATCAACCAACTTGAACTAGGTAACTTTTTGTTTATATATACTATATATAAATACATATGTGTGTATTTATATATACACATATACGTGTATACATATGATTTTATAGAATATATATATATATATCCCACATGACTCTACCCAACAACTACAGAAAATTAAGTAAATTAAAAATTCAGAGGGATTAATCAAGATGGCGGACGAGAAAGACCTCCAGACAGAGTGTCTCTGCAGAAAAGATAGACTCTAGGAGAAATCAGAAGAAAGAAGCAAACAGACGAGCATACATCGGAGGAGGGTCGGAAGGAGGGGTATCCGAGACCACGGGAGACTCCATGGGAGCAGGTTGCAGAGGAGAACTGGAAGCAGAGACCTCCCGAATAGCCTAGAGACCAGGGGCAAGTGTAGGTGGTGCGGTTAACTTTCCCCTCCCTTGCATCTCAGACTGCTGGTGGGCTCCCCAGTGGGTGGAGAGACCTGCGGACACCAGCCCAGAGACGGCCACCGCCAGTGAGCGGTAAGCCTGTAGCGGACGCAGCACCAGGCTCCCAACTCCTGCTGGACACCTCCCTGTGCACAGACCTGAGCCACGTGGCAGGCGCCATATTGCCTCATTCTCTTTGCTGATGGCATGATATTATATCTAGAAAATCCCAAGGATTCAACCAAGAGACTCTTTGAATTGATAAATGAATTTGGTAAAGTCTCAGGATACAAAATCAATACACAGAAATCAATACACAGAAAGTCTCAGGATACAAAATCAATACACAGTTGGCATTCATATACGCCAACAACAGTAGAAGTGAGAACCAAATCAAAGACTCAATTCCCCTCAAAATAGCAACAAAGAAAATTAAGTACCTTAGAATATATTTAACTATGGAGGTAAAAGACCTCTACAGGGAGAACTATGAAACACTGAAGAAATAGCAAAGGACGTAAACAGATGGAAGGATATACCATGCTCATGGCTTGGCAGAATCAACATTGTTAAAATGTCTATACTACCCAAAGTGACCTACCGAGTCAACACGATCCCTATAAGATACCATCATCATTTTTCACAGATATAGAAAAAATAATTTTATACTTCGTGGAACCAGAGAAGACCCCGTACAGCAAAATCAATCCTAGGCAATAAAAACAAAATAGGAGGTATCAATTTACCAGACTTCAAACTATACTACAAGGCTATAGTACTTAAAACAGCTTTTTTACTGGCACAAGAACAGGGGCATTGACCAGTGGAACAGAACAGAGAACCCAGATATAAAACCATCCTCATATAGCCAACTAGTCTTCGACAAAGCAGACAAAAACATACACTGGGGAAAAGAATCCTTATTCAATAAATGGTACTGGGAAAACTGGATAGCCACATGTAGAAGACTGAAACAAGACCCACACCTTTCACCTCTCACAAAAATCAACTCACGCTGGGTAACAGACTTGAACTTTAGGTGTGAAACAGAATCCTAGAGGAAAATGTTGGAAATACTCTTCTAGACATTGGCCTAGGCAAACAATTTGTGAAGAAGACCCCAAAGGCAATCACAACAGAAACAAAAATAAAGAAATGGGACCTGATCAAATTAAAAAGCTTCTGCATAGCCAAAGAAACTATCAAGAGAGCAAACAGAAAACAGAATGGGAGAAAAATTTACACAAGCTACACATCTGATAAAGGGCTGATAACTAGAATCTATTTAGAACTCAGGAAAATCAGTAAGAAAAAAAAATCAAACAACTCTATCAAAAAATGGGCAAAGGACATGATCAGAAACTTTTCAAAAGAAAACAGAACAATGGCCAACAAACATATGAAAAAATGTTTAACATCTCTCATCATCAGGGAAATGCAAATCAAAACCACAATGAGACATCACTTAACTCCAGTGAGAATGGCCTTTATCAAAAAGTCCCCAAACAACAAATGTTGGCGTGGATGCAGAGAGAGAGGAACACTCCTACACTGCTGGTGGGACTGCAAACTAGATCAACCTCTGTGGAAAGCAATATGGAGATACCTCAAAGTGATACAAGTAGATCTACCATTTTAACCAGCAATTCCACTACTGGGCATCTACCCAAAAGATCAAATGACACTCTACAAAAAAGACACCTGCACTTGAATGTTTATAGCAGCACAATTCACAATTGCAAAGCTGTGGAAACAACCCAAGTGCCCATCAATTCATGAGTGGATTAATAAAATGTGGTATATGTATACCATGGAGTACTGTTCAGCTTTAAGAAACAATGGTGATATAGCACCTCTTGTATTTTCCTGGATAGAACTGGAACCCATTCTACTAAGTGAAGTATCTCAAGAATGGAAAAACAAGGACCACATGTACTCACCAGCAAATTGGTATTAACGGATCAACACCTAAGTGGATATATAGGAGTAACATGTTTGGGGGATGAACAC